>MU226016.1:213355-230781 GCA_018584345.1 Thuja plicata
CAAATTCACCTTGCTTGTAATGTCCTTGTGGCAGATTCAAATCCGTGGATCCACAAGTATGCTTCAAAACATGGAATGTAGAATGGAAGGATGTCTTCAATCTCTTGCTTGTAGATCTCCAACACCATGTCTTGAATGGGTTCTTGAATTTGGAAGAGGCTTGGAAGAAGGTGGATGGACAGATCATCAAAAGGGCACTATGTAGCTTGAATCCTTCAATGGCCTCCAATGGATCTCCTTCATGAAAATGGATGCTTGAATGCTTGAGAATGGATGGATGCTTGCTTGAAATCTTTCTCCTTAGCTTTCTTGAATTGCACTTGAAAATCCTTCTCAATTGCGTAATGATGCTTAGAGAAAATGAGAGGAGAAAGCTCCCTTTTATATGAAACTAGGGCACAATGTTCTAAGGAGGCCTACATAGGATAATTAAATCATCATTTAAGCCTTTAACCCTAGGAGAGGACCTATATTAAATATAATTTAGGAATCAACCAATTTGGAACCCAAAACAGCCAACCTAGAAGCAGGAATAGACTTTTTGTGAAGACTGACATTCTAGAAACCAAAAGTTCCCAGGATTTGGACTCTGGGACAGGGTTGAGGTCAGCCCTATCCTAGGATAGGGCTGAGGTTGACCCTGTCATAGGGCAAGGCCGAGGTTGAACCTATCCTAGGAGGTCGACCCTGTCCCTAGATCCCAGGATCACAGGTCAGAGACCCAAAATGCAGAATTTAGGTAAGGAAATGGAGGTTAGAAAGGAAGGTCAGGGGGGAAGCCATGTCAAGATTAGGAACCCATTCAGAGGTTCTTTTCATGACCCTAAACCACTCACTCAGAAGGCTAAACCAGTCTCCTATGGAAGTGCTTTTATTTTCTGACTATACAGAAAACTAACAAGTGGCGGGGCCAAGTAGGATGATGAGGTGGCAGAGGTCCCAATGAATAAGGTGGTGCCATGTGGCACAAGTGGTGAGATAAATGGTGGGACCAGTAAGGTGGATTAAATGAAAGGGTGACACGTGGCAGTGAATGGAAATGAGTGGTAAAAGTGAGATCAAGATCCAGCAGTTTTTGCCATTGCGTGAAGGAAAGATGTAAGGAAGAGATGCATCGCACGATGGTGAGATCTTGACACGTATCAAGGAAACTAGTAATGGGTGTGGGGCCCACATAGAAAGGTAAAGATAGGTGGTTCCAAGGCCCAATGGGGAGGTGCCACTTGGAGGTCAAATGAAGGTTGACTGGGCTTAAGTGATCTTTTTTACTTGATACCCAGGTGATTAAAGGCATTTCGACGGTCGTGTTTTAATGATGTGAAAATGATTAATCTAGAACATTTATAAAGATTTCCACTCCACCTATAGCCGTTACAATAGAATTTTAAATATTTAATTCTTTTCTTTAGGGTTTTCAAGTGGTGAACCATGTCATGTACTACAGAGAAATTAATTGGTCGATCTAATTTCTTGGGTTGTGTTCACACATCTGTAGGGTGTTGTTTGATAGGGATTGGGAAGTTTAGAGTGAATTTATGAGTGAGAGGTGTCTTAGGGTTTCCTATTATTATTTTTCTATCTTTTATACTCCTTAAGTTGTGCCTTTTCTCTTATGCTTTTATGATGGATTTGTTCCCGCGGCTAGTGGTTGGAGGATTTGATTTCCTTCGAAGGCATGTAAACCCTAAATGAATTAAATAGGTACGGGTTATCCATTACTTCTTTTAGGGAAGGATTTTTCTTGAACATCCTGAGCTGAGTGCTAGTTTCATATATGATTGTACTCATGATGGAGTATGAAGAGGGGTTGCTTCTTGTTGAAGGCAGGACAATTGGTTGGCAAGATAGATCAAATTATATCTTTGCAGATCTTTTAGAGAAAGATAAAATCTATTGGTGGGATTGAGAAAAGAAGGATAAATGTAAATCAGATTGTGAAGAAGGACAAGTGTCAGATATATGTTAAATTTAGGGTTCTCCTTCTTCTATATATCTGTTTCTTTTCTCTTTTGTAAGGGTTTGAAATTTTTTGGATTCTAAGTGTTGGTTCCAGGCTTTAGTCTCAAGGGGATATAGTAGACTATCATTTCATATTTAAATAGAAAAGAAACTTTCAGATCTTTTTCACATTATAGAAGTGGTGTATGTTTTAGATCAGATTTGAATATGAACATGATTCATCATACTTAATATAATTTTCCCAATTTCAAGTCTCTCCTTGGTGTTTATCTTTTGAGTTTTGAATCTTCTGGTTCACTCCATAGAACTTCTCTATGTATACATTTTTATTCCCTAGTTTTGATCTAGGATCAAATTAAATTAGCTTTGGATAAGACATAGACTCTTTAGGTTTTTCTATAGAAGGATACTATAAGTAGTGGTTGGTCTGGATTGATTGTGTTGATGGCTTTGAGTCTTTGACAATAGTTGGTTCATGTTTTTGTATCTATATTTGAGACATTTGTCAATGGATAAGGCACTGATCAAGGATTAGTAGATTCTGTTGAGATACATGTTTGATTGGTTTTGGGCTATATTCTACATTCTTACACATCAAAACAATTCCCAACGTCCTTTATGTTTTTTGGTTGTTGATTGTGGTCCTTCATGGTAATGGAGAGTCAATGAATGTTTGTCTAGCATTTAGTACTTTCTTACCATTATCTGTTCTTATAATCCATAGTATAATTAGTTGTAAAGAGTTGGGTTTTATCTAGATTAGGTGTACCCACCTTTTTTTAACAAATCTAGAAGTGTAGAGGGCACTCTTATCCCTATAGTTGGTCTAGTTACCTTGCAGAGCTTTCATACTTGGAGATAATCACTCCTAACATCGGTCTCAAGGTATATTGGTGGATTTCAAAGAATAAACATTTTCAAACACCAACAGGACCATAGTGGTTATTTTGGTTACCCTTTTCTTGAGTGCATCTATTTCATCGTCCTTATTTTCAAGTTCTCTTCTTTGATTGTCAATAATTCTATGCATCCTAGCTTTCTCAAGTTCCCACTCAGTTTGTTTTTTATTATGGAAAAAACATGTTTTGAAGGGACCCAATACCCTTTAAAAAGAAATTAAAAGTGATATAACCATTGAGCTTCACAAAGCTAGATGGACCAATATACAATAGGTCAAAAATGAAAGCGGAGGACAGAACCAGCCCCAACCCAGCAAAAACCCAGCAAATAGCTAGCACAAAAGAACTTACATCAAAAAATAGAAAAGTGATATGACCCAGACTTGTACGAGTCTCAACGACCTCATTTTCAATTTGTTCCATCATCTTAGAAGTATCTTTAAGGCTAGTAATGTCCTGAGGCATGGAAGAGAATTTAGTTTTGGTACTGACTCTCATCTTCTTACTTGGACCAACAGACTCCTCACAAACAATATCCTTATCTTGTTCAAGGTCTACAATATTCCTATCTTGATGAAGGTTCTCAAGGTGACCCACCAACATCTTCATATTATCATCAAAGGACTTGACCAACTTATAAATTTGTTCCATGATCTTTTGTGGGGTGGAATCGCACTTATTTATCCTTTGGTTCATGTCTTTAAATTTTTTATCAAGGAAACTGTGTGCTCTCCTATCAACCATCATAAAGCCTCCAATAACTGCATCAAAGATCAAAGGAAGTGGAGAATATCTTTGTGACATTGTCTACTTCCATAGAACTCTCTCATCTCCAATCTCATCATCCTCAAAAACACATTGGAAAGCCTCAGCATCATCATCGTGCTCATTATATACCAACTCTCCAAACACATAAATCTTGAGAATCCTATAGGCATCCTCTTGAGTTACTGTCATCTATCTTGGAGGTAGATGGAAGGTATTATGGTCATTGTGCCATCGCTCAGCCAATGTCATCAATAAACCCTAGTTCACTCATAATTGGGCCATGTCAAGCAAGTTGCCAAGTCTACAAAGACCAATCACACATTGATTTGCATGTGGTAGATGCTCAATAAAAGAGAAGGGTTTGGGGTATTGTCCCCTCATGTTCATCTTCCTTATGGGAGACTATTTAAGTCAAACACATAAATCAATTACTCATGAATTGATCAACAAGAATCAATTAAAACATCACATCATCTATCCTATTTGCTCAAGTGAGATTTGCAGCAATCTCAATGAGCGCCTCTATTTTTTATCCTCTAGATCTTGAGGTCAGAAAAACATCACAAAATCTACCCTATCAAGTGATTGACATCAAAACCATATTGAAACATGACTCACTAACATAAAAATTGACTTTAAAAACATAAAAATTACCCTCAAACCAAAAGTGACTATCTATAGTTCATATACGATAGCATAATCAAAGGTGGTGCAAGAAATTATAAACTTAATGCAAGATTTTTCAAAAGGGATGCAACAAATAAAAGTGACAAAACATAAATCAAATGCGACGTTATATCCTTCATAAGTGATGAAACATTCAAAAGCGATGGAACAAATATCAAAATTGATGCGAAAATCATCATATGCGAAACTATTTTAAAAGCGATGAAACAGTTACCAAACACGATGGAAAACAATGCAAAAACCCTAAATTAAAAGTGGCATTCTGCTAATCAAAAGCAACAAAGAGAATATCAGATGCGATATTTAACAAATTAAATGAGACAAAATGAAAACTACCTAGGGTTTTTAATTAAAATACACATGAAATCAATAAAAATGATAAAATCACAAGATGGGATTGATGACTTACCACGGGCCATATCTAGGTGGTCTCAGATGATGCTTGACCCTCTCAACATGGTGCTCATGGTAGGGAATCACCATGTTGACTAGAAAAGTTTTTTTCTCTCATAGGTAAAAAGTAAAGTGTGAGTGTCAAAATGAATAGTGAAAAGAGCTTTTTCACCCTATTTATTCACTTTTTAATCCAAGTGTAGGGGTATTTTTATCACATTTAAGTTTTGAAGGCCTATTAATCAAATTTCTTCACCAGGGCATTATTACATATCATTTTTATCGGGAATTAAATCAAAATGACTGAAATCATAAAAAATTTAATTTTTTTTATAAAAATCCTAAATATTTCAAAACAATCCTAAAAATCATAAAAACATTTTGATTTATTTCCACAACGGGCATACCATGATTGGAATGAAAAATTCTTCATAATCAGGGTACTTTTCAAAATCAGGGACATCAAACGTAAAATTTTCAAAATTTCAAATTGGGGCATCAAAGAGATCAATTTTCAAATCCGAGATATCATATCAAATCAACATCATCATCATTATCATATCAATGATCCATTCAATCAATTAATCAAGTTGACATCACAACAACAGAGCATCAAATTGAGATCAACATCAAATTATTCTTTGAACCAATGTGTTGTTCACACAGTGATTCAAAGAAGGGAAAATGTATACAATTGAAAATGGTCAAAAAAAAATATTAATTAAATTTGAGTCATTGGATTAATTAAATAAAAAATCATCCACTATGTAATTGAATTCAATATTTGATTATATAATTTATCTCTAATTAATTAAATCCAACTTATTCAACATCAAACATGGCTAATTTAATTAATTATCTTGAATTAATTATCTCCTAGAATCTCTCACCAACCACTAAATGAAAAATTAAAAGCAACCATTGGGAGACAAGAGACAAGCTCACATGGATCACCCAAAGGCTTTTCCATCTTGAGCATCCATTCTTATAAGACAATCTTGATCATTAATCTTGGACAAATCATCACCCCTAACTCCAACCCCATCTTGACCATGGTTAATCATAAATCACCCCTAGGACCTTGAGAAATCCTATAAATAGGATGCATTCTTAGTGCATATCATCCATTATCATTTAATAAAATTTATTTTGACATATTTTGCATCCATCATAGAAATTTCATTTGAGTAGTGTTATAATGTTGAATTCATTTTACATTGTGTTTAGCTTAGTTCATTGTTTAGCCTAAATTTTCATTCATCATAGCATTAGATCTTCATCATATCATTCAATTATTGTTTCTGAAGTTGTCAACATGAGCTTAATTTGCAATTGAGAGCTAAAGGTCCTTAGAAATAGAGAGTGATGAGATACCCATGAGTCTTTGATTTCTTGTTTCAAACTAATTTATATCTTAATTTATTTTTATTTCTCATACTAATGTCTCATTGAGGTTTGTGATTCACAAAATTGTGCACAATCTTTGTTGGGCCTCTTTTGTCCTTAACCCTTGACTTGAGATCTAACAAGTAGAAAACCATCCTTATCAGGGTCATCTGCTTGCATTAGGTCATACCCTTTGTTCTCTTTATCCACTTTTTCAACAAAGGAGGAAGAGCCACCAAGATTACTAGAAGAGCCTCCAATCCCCTTATTAACTCGAGGACACTGACAGTGAAGATGACCATGCTCATGACATAAATGACATCAGAAAGGGAAAGACTCATAATCTAATTATTGTACCCACTTAGAAGAACCTAAATGTATTTCCATAGAAACTAGAAAATGATTATTTAAATCAATTTCAACACAAATTTGAGAAAAGGAAATTACCTTTATATTGACGGCTTGCTAATCAATTATTGCAGGGTTCCCAAGCAAAGATGCAATCTAGTGCAAAATATCTTCCCACCAAATATCTAAGGGAAGCCACAGCAAGTGAACCCAAATTGGAACCCTCAAGGGTAACTCCTTTGCAAAATTAAAACCCACATGCCAAGGTTTAACAAAAGAGCCCACATGATTATTAAAATAAGGTCCTCCCTCAAAAACTCAGTTACGATCATACATGAAGGAGAACGCATCAATAAAATAATTGTTCGCATCAATCATAATTTTCATGTCTCCCTCCACCTGCCATGATAAACGAATTCAGGCTTCCAAAGCTGACAAAGAAATATGAATCCCAATAAATTTACAAATAAATTCATGTTTACTCCAATAAGCCACATCCTCCATGACCGATTCAGGAGAAACGACAAGGACGGGACAATCCTAAGTTCTTGGAAGATAGCCATTCACTTCAAAAAAATTCTTAGATATCCCATGTTTCTTAGAAAAATAATATCTAAGAGACTTCAAAATGTTTCTTAGATAAAACTTATTCAACCCTTTTTTGGAGATTTTGTTGTGAACACTCAAGTGCCCTGAAGCCATGAAATTAAATTTTATAGTATTTTAGACCAAATCATGAATTGGGTCACTCTTAGAATTTCTAAATATGAAACTTTGTTTTTCAAAAATTTTCTCTCTAGCATCTGGAGTTAGCTTTAAAAACTTATCCAAATTTATCATAAAAATTTGCAACTTAGACTATCATATAGACATTTGACCCAAGAATGTATAGAAAAAATAGATCTTAAAAATTCATCTCAAGGGATAAGATATTGGTTGTCAAAGTTTGCCACTGAAGTTGTTTTGACAAAGCACTATTCTGGAAACAACTTATATCGTGAGAAGTTGGAGCTCTTAAAAAATATCAAATGAACTCTCATGACCCTATAAAATTGCAAGCATGTATGTGAAGGTAATATGAAGAAAAATTAATTTTCAACATGTGGGGAGAAATTAATTTTAAAATTCGGCCTTTTAACTGATGTTAACATTGTCCAAATAACTACTTTGCATAAATTGTATTTAGTTTCAGTTTGGCAAAAATATCAGATGGATTGTTCAGGCTTCAAGAGTTTGCATAGGATTCTTTGTAGTATAGATATTTATAGGGATCAATTTCTAGTTTGGCGTGAAGATTATATGGATGTGAAATATTAATTTATTCAAGAGGCCACTTTGATAAATTTCTTCACTATGTAAGCAATAAATTGAATAATCTACAAATGGATTGGCTTGGGAAAAATAGCAAATGAGGTCATAGGATCTTAAAAATGGGTGTAAGGTTACATTATGACAGGGATAATTATAGGGAATAATTAGTTTTTCATGGAAGATCATAGGTGCAAAGGAATGCATTCCTAAAAATGTTCACCCGAGAGAATTCACATTATGCAACCACGTGGACCCTAAATTTGATATCTTAAATAATCATCATTTTGGACTTTGGTGGGCTATATATCTTTATGGAATAATGAATTCACTTGTTGATCATGGGATCTAGGGGGACATTTATCAAGGTTTTCTCTAGTTTTCCCATTACATGGAACTCTAGATTTTGCAATAATTTAGGGTTCCAACCAAAACTTAGAAGGTTCTAATTGGAAACAACATTACCTCAAAAACATCATATTAATATTAAATCTTGATTTCCTTGTTTGTGGCTGGTTGGGCCTTTTTATTTTTGGTAGGAACTATGGTTAGTTTCTTTGGCTTGTTTGGTGGGGCCCCTCAGTTGTTTTTTGGTCTTTCTTTGACCTATCTTTTGTTGCTTATGTACAAGGTTTTGGGACCTTTCAAATCCTGTTTTTACTTAATCAGAACATCATATTAATAGATTTTAAAATCTTCAAATGGAAAGTAAGAAATGGTACAAACACTTCAACACTCCTCGGTCTAACTGTCTGGAGCCTAAAAAGGCATGTTTTAGGTGGATGTTGTTATTGAACAGATTATCATACAAGAGACAACATGATGTTGATTAGATATGCTCTATCTGTAAAAAATAGAAACTATTGAAAACATAGTTTTTTTTAATGGTTTGTTGCTAAAGAAATATGGCATATTTTTTTGCAATGGATTATATAATTGGAACATTAATAACCAAAAATGATGGTTAGAAATTCTCACTGGCCATGTTGATTGCAATGGGAAAATTCATAATTTTTTGGTTTTCTCTTTCAACTATGGATTATTTGGAAGACAAGAAATATTTAGGTTTTTAATAATAACAAGAGGATGATTGCAAAGGATTTTAAAGGCTCTTCACAATGTTTCTATGCGGGTCATACTAGCGATGGAAATATCCAATGCAAAGTTTCTGAAGCTTCTAGGAGATGGACTTGGTATGGTGAACAAATAAGAGGTTTAATCCTATGTTCCACAAAGAACTCATGGATTATCATAAGAAATACAACAAAGAAGCTGATCTAAGTCAAGCAAAGAAGAGAGTAACATTTGAGAGCCTAAGATCTTCAACTCCATAGGAACTTAGATTTGAGGAAGTTAGGTGTGATAAGTGTGTGATGAAAATGTGTCACACTTCTATGGGTCATTCCATCCAAGGTTGCTCAAGAATGAGGCCTCAAATATCAAATTATAGCTCCCTAGTCATGGAGTGCAAAGGTTTGTGATGAAGGCCCTCAGATTGACCTAGTTGTGCCCATGCAAGTACACCATGAAATGAGAGATTCAATGCATGAAAATGAAATTTATTCTATATGATTACAATGCATAAAAGGAAATTAATCTAAATGATAACAATGCATGATTATTCTATGAAAGGAAATGTGGATTTAATCTAATATGAATCTAATCTACATGAATATCCATGGATGCAAGAACAAGAAGACAAGAAGAGAGAAGTTGCAATATCCAAGTTGAGTGCTCAAATCCTCCTCCAAAATTGTTCTCCAAACCTGCAGCATAACAATACCTAAAAATTCTATATGAGAATGAGAATGAGAGGTTTCCTTTTAAAGAGAAATGGACGGTAGAGATTAAGAGGCAAAATTCAAAGGCTATGATTAAGAGGCAAAAAATCCACCACTTAAGAAGATGTGAAGAAAAAGGGATTTTTATTTAATTTATTTCCTTTTTCATCAAATAAAGTGCTTTAAGTGGGGATTTTTATTTATTTAATTAAAAGAGGGGTTTTCTTTTAATTAAATAAATTAGAAGAATTTAATTTAATTAAATGGGAGGAATTTAATTTAATTAAATAAGATGAATTTTATTTAATTAAAAGGGAGATTAAATCTTTTAATTAAATAAAAATGATCAAACCTTAGGAAATATTGAAATAATTGAATTAATTACAATTTGATCAAGGAAATTGATTTGAATTGAAAATGTTCCAAAGCATTGATTCAGGAAATTTGATAAATTGATAAATGGGGGCCCATAGTCCAGGCGACCATTTTAGGGTGCATGCATTTGCCCCTCTTTGACTAATGTGTGATCATTCTAGGAACACATGTAGTCAAAGAATGCAGTTGAAGTATGAGATTGATTTGGGATCACAAAACAACATAGACATCAACACCATTGTAAATAAGTAATTGACATCATAACAAAGATAAGTTGATTGCAAAAAAGATAAGGTCAACACCATTGTAAATAAGTAATTAACATGTTCGAGATAAGAATCTCAAGAAAGGTTGCCCCAAGCGGAGCAAATGATAGGATTGATAAAGTTGAATCAAGGATTGAAGTTTGATAGGTACTGCCCCCTCGTGATTGAAATTGAAATGAGATAGAGGAGAAACAACAAATTTATAAATTTGATCAAATCAAACTAAAGATAAGGTTTTTGATGTAAGATGAAAGATATAAGGATCAAAGAACCAAGGTAGGTCATCAAGAATGAAAGATTATGGCCCAAGGTTGAATTAGAAGAAAAGAAGAGGGGTGAAAGCGAATGGAAGATAGAAGTTTGGAAGAGGTGGAAAGAAATGGAGAGAAGAAAGAGAATTTGCCTTAAGAAAGAGAATGCCCCAAAATCAATCAACTATTTAAGATAGAAAATTTTGATTGAGATCACGAAAGAAGATAAGGAAATGAAGATTAAAACTTGATCACAGTTGATTAAAACTCCACAAGAAAAATGAAGGAAACCCTCTCAAACTCATAATGCAGCCTAAAAATGCAAACTAGCATGAGGTATAACAATGCAAGCTACATGAAAATGCAAATGTGTACTTGCAATAGAGCAACTGTAACATAGGACTTTGTGTTCATCATTCATTAGAGAATGTTAAGGAACTTATTTTCATCATTGGGTCATTATTAGCAGACATCGTAAAATCACACAATCATCACTAGTCACAAGTGCATATGAATGTAATTTATATCAGATTGGAATGTGGAAAGATTCTAACATAATCATCAAAGACATAAAGGTCAAGATGACTGTGATGTCATCTTACCCAATTTAATGTAGCAAAACCTTGTTTGCATCAAGACATAGAGGCCAGGATGACCAGCAGAACAGTTGTCCAAAAACAATGAAGCATAAAGTAGAAATAAAATAAAAACATGTCCCATGCCCAAATTCCTCTAGCTATGCATCCTGGGGAAACTTATTAGACAAGGACACTCAACAAAAATCAATAACAGTCAGCACACAAAGAAAATATCATGACATAGCTCAAGCATTAAGTGTTGTGCTTCAAAATTTATGTGTGTTAACTGATACTAAGTTTCGAGGATAAGGATTGAATGTTTGCAAGAAGGTAAGACCACATGACAAAACTGGGTAAGACCAAACCAATAAGTGTTGAAAAACACTTGATGTCAAGGGTTGTATTAAGAAATACAGTTGGGGTGGTGTTGAAAAACACCGTTTGTGAGGTTTCCTAAAGACTAACACATCCAAGAGACCAAAGCTAACATAGTTATGCCCTCTAGACAAAGACAAAGACCAATTCAAGACAAAGACAACAAGGACAAGGCATGATGGAGAAAGGCTATGTGTCAAGGACACGTGCTAAGATACAGGGGTGCAAAGGCCTCAAGTAGCGCCCGTTACCAGGTTTTCACCACTTGGATTTTATTACAATCATTTTTTCTCTTTCATTTTTTTCTTCTTTTTTTTCAGGACTTTTTATAATTTTTTTGAATTTTTGCTACCAAGGCACCTGTTTCCAGGTTTTCACCAAGGCACTTTTTCTTTTTTTTTTTGAATTTTTGAATGTTTTGATTTTTGTTTTGTATTTTTTGGAATATATAATTTTTTTGAGATACATCGAAGCGTCTATTGCTAGGTTTTCACTGAGATGATCATTTTTTTAAGGACATTTTCTGATTTTTAGAAATTTTGACAATATATCCTTTTTTGGATTTTTTCAAGATCAATAACTATGTACAAAGGATGCCCCCAAACAGAATGGTCATCATGGATAGAACTTCTTCAGGTGCAAGACATTGATAGGATCAGGGAGCTGCTCTCCCTCTTCTATAGATAGTAAATAAGAACTAGACCCAAAAGTTGTTGTAATGATGTAAGGTCCAAGCCAATTAGGCTCAAATTTTCCCTTTTGATCTCTATGTTGTTGATTCTTTGGATTTTCACGTAGGACAAGATATCCCACTTGGAATTCTCTAGGGTTAACCTTTTTGTTGAAGGCTTTGGACATGCACTTTTGATAGACCCTCATATGGTCAAATGATTCTTAACGTTTCTCATCTAGAAGTTCTAACTCTTGAAGTCTCATGACGCGGTAGTCTTCATCTGTAACTAGACCATGGAGAGAAACTCAAAGTGAAGGAATCTCAACCTCCAAAGGTAACACTACTTCAGCGCCATATGCAAGGGCAAAAGGAGTAGCCCCAATAGGAGTATGAATACTCGTTCTATAGGCCCACAAAGCTGAATTTATCTATAAATACCAATCTCTACCATTCTTACAGACTGTTCTATGTAATATTTTAAGAATGGTCTTGTTTGATGCCTCTGCTTGACCATTTCCTTGCAGGAAGTAAATGGAGGACCAATGTTGTTTAATCTTGAATTTCTTGCAGAGTTTTTTAAGGTCCTTATTTTTGAACTGGCCTCCGTTGTCAGTGATAATCTCAGAAGGCACTCCATATTGATAGATGATATGGTTCAGAATGAATAGAGAGACTGTCTTTTTTGAGGCAACAAAAAGTGGGACAGCTTCTACCCATTTAGTGAAGTAATCAGTAGCAATGATAATAAACTTGTTTCTACCTGATGAGTTGGGGTGAATCTTCCCAACAAGATCAGAGGCCCAGTGCTGAAATGGCCAATGAGATATAGAAGGAATGAGCTCCCTTCCTTGAGCATGTATCAGGTTACCATGTTTTTCACACTTTTCACATGACTTTGCAAAAGCTACTGCATCAATCTACATCATAGTCCAATAGTACCATACCCTAAAGAACCTTCGGGCCATGGCAAGACCATTGGAATGTCTCCCACAGATGCCCTCATGGATGTCAACTAATGCTTGGTCGGATTCTTCCTTTTCTAATCATCTAAGAAGTGTCCCATCTAGACCCCTCCTATACAAATCACTAGCAATAAGGGAATGGTGAGAGGCATTTTGAGTAAGGTTTCTGTGTTCAGATCGGTTAAAGGTTTCAGGAATAATGTCATCACAAAGGTATGAATAAATGGCACCATAACAGGATGACTCACGACCAACAAGGGTACAAATGACATGGCTTTCTTGAGAGTCATATATAGGGTGATGTAGCTCTTCCACCAGGAATTCAAATCTGGATTCATGTTTCTCTAACTGAAGGAGTGAAGCAAGTGTAGCCATAACATCAGCTTCTTTGTTTTTTGCTCTAGGGATTTGCTGAAATGTGAAAAATGTGAAGTAGTGTTTCAAGGAATCAACCATTTTATTGTAAGGTACCATTGTCTCATGTTTCATTTGATATTCATCATTAACTTGGTTGATTATCAGTTGTGAATCCCCATAGATGTGTAAATTTGTGATTCTCCATTCTATGGCCATCTTAAGTCCATTTGTTAAAGCATCATACTCATCAATATTGTTCGTATATGGGAACAATAATTTGTAAGACTTAGGAATCATGTACCCATGAGGAGAAACAAATAAAACACCAGCTCTTGAACCGTTTTGCATAAAACATCCATCAAAGAACATCTTCCATGTTCTTTCAATCATATACATGAGGTGCTCATCTGGGAAGTCAACTTGAATAGGTGCAGTGTCTTGTATTGGGAAATCAACCAATTGATTTGCTATAGCTTTTCCTTTGATTTCTTTATGCTCAATGTACTCTATGTCAAACTCTGAAAGTATCATCATCCATTTGGAAAGTCTACCTGTGAGGGAAGCCTTAGCAAGTATTTGAGTGGATCTATTTTTTCTATGAGGTGTATAGTGTGTGCAAGCATGTAATGTCACAACTTTTGGGAAGAAAACACAACAGCAAGGCAATCCTTCTTAATGTTGGTGTAGTTAACCTCATATGAAACAAGAGTACAACTAATGTAGTGTATTTCTCTTTCTTTCCCATTTTCATCAAGTTGAGCTAGTAATGCCCCCAAGGAAGATTTTATTGCTGAAATGTATAGAATAAGTGGTTTCCCTGGGATAAGAGGCATTAAAATGGGAGGATTTGTCAAGTACCTCTTGATTTGATCTATGCCCTTTTGAAAATCCTCATTCCAAACACATTTGACTCCTTTGTGTAAGTGATTGTTGAAAGGTTGAGCTCTATCTGCAAATTGTGAAATGAATCTCCTTATATATTGAAGACTCCTCATTTGACTAATGGTTTTAGGAGGTGGCATATCTATGATTGCTTGAACTTTTTTAGGGTCCACATCTATTCCTTTTGCTGAAATGATGAATCCAAGTAGTTTTCCAGAGGTGACTCCAAATGCACACTTTTTAGGATTTAACCTTAGTTGAAATTATTCCATGCGATCTAGAATGACTTCCAAATCATCTAAGTGTGTATCTCTTTGTTTAGACTTGGCCAAGGTGTCATCCACATAATCTTCCATGTTTTTATGCATCATGTCATGAAAAATAGTTGTCATAGCTCATTGATAGGTAGCTACTACATTTTTTAATCCAAAAGGCATAACGTTCCAACAATAGGTACCCCATGCACAAGTGAATGCAATCTTTTCTTGATCTTTAGGAGCTATCTTAATATGATTGTACCCAGAAAAACCATCCATCAAAGAATAAATCTCATAACCCACAATCATATCCACTATCATGTCTATATTGGGAAGTGGAAAGTCATCCTTTTGGCATGCTCTATCGACATCTCTAAAGTCTGTGCAAACTCAAATGGATTTGTCATATTTGGGAACTGGTAAAATGTTTGATATCCATTTAGCATAGGAAATAGCTCTTATAAATTTGGCACCAAGGAGTTTTTCTAATTATTCTTTGACTAGAAGAGCTATGTGAGGATGCATCTTCCTCGATTTATGTTTAACTGGTTTGACATTTGGAGCTATAGATAAGTGATGCATGATAAGATTTATGTCCAATCCTGGCATATCTAAATAAGTCCATGCAAAATTGATCTTCTTTTTCTGTAAGAACTTAGTGTAAGCTTCTTTTTCTATTGGTGACAAGGACTCAGCCAAGTGTTCTATTTATGGAGCCTCATTCGTACCCAAATTGACTACTTGTGTTTTCTTGATAAGATCTGAAGATCTATCCTAAAAATAGTTGGGGAGACAATCAAGTACCTCATCCTTAGGCACCTCGGAAAGGTTTTCACCCTCGGATATGTCATTTCTTTTTAATTTTTTGGTTCTGACACCACCACACAGTGGTTTTCGCCATCAGAACACCTATTCTTTTGATTTTCTTTTCTTTTTATCTTGTGACTAAGGTACTTGATGTCTGGTTCTGTCATACTTGTAGCTGGTTCACTGGTGGAAGAGACTACGGGTTCAATGGTATCTAGATAACAAGCTATCTCATAATCATTTTGGAATGTTAAAATCTCAATTTCTTGATAGCGTTGGGACTAATCAATAAGGCCAGGATGAACAAGAGGTAAGTCAATGACTGGTTCAAGGTTATAAATGTGAATGATATTATCGTTGGTGACTGAAGAGTCAGAGTTTGTCAAGTATCCCTCTAAGCTACCCAAATCAGGATTTGTCCTAACAAGCGAATAATCATCCACTAAGGCAACATGTGGGTTCAAAACCTCTAATCCTACATGTGACTCGTTGGCTACCTTGAGTTGAGAACTAAAAGTGTGAATAACATCAATATCTCTATCTACTGTGGAGGGCTCTGAAAAAGAGTCACATTCATACTCATTAGAACTGTTAGAGTTAAAAGGGTATTTTCATTTATTAATTAAATCATTATTGATTTAATTATTAAGTCACTTTTCACTTATTAATTAAATCATAATTTGATTTAATTATTAAGTCCCTTTTATCTCTATTTCACTTAAGCTAAACTTTAGGCATGCAATAATTGATTCTTTTATTAATTATTCATGCAACCTTGGTTTATTCACCCAACATTGGTTTCTTCACCCAACCTTGGTTTATTCACCCAACATTAGTTTCTTCACCCAACCTTGGTTTATTCACCCAACATTGGTTTCTTCACCCAACCTTAGTTTCTTCACCCAACCTTGGTTTATTCACCCAACATTGGTTTCTTCACCCAACCTTGGTTTCTTCACCCATCTCATGGTTTTGATCTCCTTTATAAGGATTGATCACTTTGTAATTATTTAATTATTTTTTGTGTAATTCCATTCCATCTTTATTGAATCAATTGAGGATGTTTCTTCTTTCATAGATTTATTGTTTTTGGCCTCCATAGCTTTTGTTTCTCTCTTTCTGTGACAGGTGTTTGCATAAAGGTGATTCTTGGGAGTTGTAGGGTTGATAGTTTTTTTCATCAACTTCAACATGGTATCAGAGCTCCACCCTTTCATGCCCCTGTTCTCTTCATGAGAGATTTGGCCTTGTTCTTTAAATCTGTGTTTTTTGAGAGGTTTTTGTCTCAAATTTTCATGGATTTTGGGAGGATTTATTTTTTGGAGCACTTTGGGCCAAAAACTGACATCTGGGTTGTGTTCGGAAGGCCCGAGAAACCCAATTTTCATATAAGGCATGTCCAATTTGGACACAGTTGAAATTTGGGCACTATTTTTTGCATGCATTACCCTTGGCACACTTTACGAGGCAAAAGTTTGCCTCGATGGCCATGAAACTGTCATACTTGTTTTTTTTCCATAATGAGCAGCGTGTGGTTTTTTCTCTCTATCTGGAGCAAACGGAGGCTGATTTTTGACTTCTTTATATCGTCAGAAAGCTCTTTCCGAGCCGGACGCTTTTGTGGACGTTAGATTTTCTGATTTTTCCATCTTTCATCCTTTTTTGGCAGTCTAAGTCATAAATCTATTTTGCACTCCGGGAGCCATATTTTGCTCATTCAGACTCCATTTTTTGACTTCCGCATGGCGTCGAAAATTTGGTTCTATTATCTTTCTTCTTGTATGGGTCTCACACCCAAAATTTGCTCCAGGTATATTTTATTTAGTTTGTTGCATTCTTGCAATCTGGTGGATATCTTGGATGTTTCAGGTCCTGGGATCATTTTATGTGCATGGGATGACTCTTTGAGAGCAGTTACATATGTTTATTTTGCTTTCAGTCATTTATAGATATTGTATACATCCTTTTCTGTAGCTTTTTTGCAAACGCACTGAGATAAAGTGCCATCTTGCATGTTTGGGATCCTGCACATTTTGTGCCTGATTGTACTCGCATTATTTATAAAGTGTCATGGGGGGGTTGCTGAACCTTTGTCAAGTGAGTGTTCCTTCCAT
>MU226016.1:243843-272047 GCA_018584345.1 Thuja plicata
AGTGGGGATTTTTATTTATTTAATTAAAAGAGGGGTTTTCTTTTAATTAAATAAATTAGAAAAATTTTATTTAATTAAATGGGAGGAATTTAATTTAATTAAATAAGATAAATTTTATTTAATTAAACGGGAGATTAAATCTTTTAATTAAATAAAAATGATCAAACCTTAGGAAATATTGAAATAATTGAATTAATTACAATTTGATCAAAGAAATTGATTTGAATTGAAAATGTTCCAAAGCATTAATTTAGGAAATTTGTTAAATTGATAAATGGGAGCCCATAGTCCAAGCGACCATTTTAGGGTGCATACAATAAGGATATCTCATTGATTGACTATCCAAGTGGTCTCTCTAGCAATGATTATATGCCATGTTGTTGTCTTGTTGTTTTGTATTATCCTTATATAAGAATTGTCATAGGCATATGTTATTAACAACCTAATAGATGATCCAAAGCAATAGACACTATAAGGGGCAGGTCTCGAGGTCTCGATGTAGCTACTAGAAAATATTGCTGCTTTTTTTTTAAGTAGCCGTAAATGGTATTTTTAAACAAAAATTTTAATATATTTCTTTCAAAAGTAAAATTTTAGGCAAATAAAAAAAGAAGAGATAAAAAATAATGGAGACAAATGTCCTTTTTTTCAATAAGCATTGTTGCTTATTTCCAGCCCCCTTTTTTCAAGCTTATTTTGAGTTTTTAAGGGTGTGGTCCCATGAGGGGAGCTTTGAGATCTATTTTTATGGAGCGGAAGGTCCCATGAAGTGAAAAATAAATTTGCTACATGATTAATTAGAATCTTTTCCTCAAAAGTAGCAGCCCCTACTTTTTAGGGTGCAAATTTAAGGGGGTGGAAAAGGTGGGGGGCTATTAACTGCCTAGCTTAGGCTTTTTTTTTTGCCACTTGTCAATTATATAAAAAATTCCAATTCTTACCAATAATTTTTTTTAAATCTTTTTAATTATTTAGTCAATGAGACTAACTCCACTGCAAAATTCATGGCACCTCCAACTTAATAGGAAAAGATTTCAAATTATTCATTCCCCTTAATTTAAAATATAACACTCCGACTGCTTAAATCTAAGCTGAAATTGTGCATAAGCAACTGTATGGAACATGGGGTAAATAATTGATAAAGGATTATAGGATTATAGGATCTGAATCTCTGATGTTACCACAATGATTTGTATTATTTTGTCTTAATATTTAATACAAAAATATATAAAACATATATTTTAAACCTTACAACTATAAAAATTAAAAAATATATGCTCCTTACAATAGAATTTATTTGATATTAAATCTCTGAAGTATTTTCAAGAGACATCTCACTTTCCCTTTTTTTCTGGTTGAGCTGCTCTCAACTGCAGCGTCTTGGGTCAACTGGGACTCTGAAGAAATTATTGTCTATTGAGTTAAACTACGGTTAAAATTAATTAAATAGGTCATTAATAGTAAATAGAAATTGTGCTCTTAACTCGGATGTCATGATGAACTTGATGGCTACATAAAAGCTGCCATAAAATTTGGATGAAAAAAGTTTAGATTTGAAAGTAACGAAATTCTAAAGTCTTTAGTAAGTCTGAAGATGCTTTTTAAATTGATTAATTAAAAATAAAAAATAATTACACTCTCACGTAAGGAGTCTTATTGTCACCTCTTAATAAAAGTTAAGCATTATAGAAAAATATAATATTTTGATATTGTAAGTAAAATCTTATGACATAAATAAATGTATATAATTAAGTATAATTTAATCAAATTTTAATGAAAATATTAATAGAGGTGAGATTTAATAATTGTTTTTGATTAAGTAAAACAGGTTTTACAGGGATCCTGAAACCCGAAACATAGTATATAGAGATAAAGAAATAAAACAGCAAAAGATAGCTCAGAATGAAAGAGCAGAGCAGGCCGAAAAGGCTAGAACAAAAAACCAGCTAAAGCTTCTAAAAAAGAAGATTAAACCTGTAAATAACTTTCAAAGCCCAAGGGGCCCTAAGACAGGTCCACCATGAGAGTGGCCTCTTTGGCCTCCAAAAACTCCATGTTGGCCATTGATTCCTTGATTTTCTAGATGATGCTCTCCCCGTCTTTATCCTTAGCCTTCTTGGTTCTAGCCCTAGTTCTTTTGCCAGGGCCCTGATCAGTTTTCTGTTCGGTCTCCACCTTAGTGCTAGCCGCATCCATCCACTCTTCCACCTTCTCAATGATGGTTTTGGTATGTTCTTTGGTCTATTTTAGGATGTTATGGATTTGTTCAGCTACAATATTGAGAGTAGACTCCACCTTTGTCATATTGTCCTCCATCTGCTTGACCTAGATACTCAAATTACTCTGTTCCTCATCCTCACCATCCCTTTTCTTCTTGCTGGTACCTCTAGCAGTGTTTTTGAGGTCCTCGACTTCGTGGTAGAGCCATTTTATAGTTCTATAACTATCTAACATGTTGTTTCTGGTTTTATTGAGCAGGTTAAGGTCAAATTCCCTGGTATTGTCGCTTACAACCACCATAGAAGGGTCGATAAACTCTTCCACCTTAATCTGTCCACCTTCACTAATTTTGACTTTGGGATTTATTATTTCTCTAGTGATTCCAATTTTAGCTGACTTAATGTTAAAGTCTCTCCAGCCCACAATCCTTCCCTTATTGGTCATATAGCAGCTGAAATCTTTGTCCTGGTCATCGCCCAAATTTTGGGGTTTGGAGTCTAAAATAGGGGAAGCTCTGCAATTCTTGTCCTCCATAGAATTCCTATTAGTACTTGCCTCCCTATCTTTCTCCTTTTTTGCTTTTGGGTTTAGCTAGCATTGTGAGCTTCCTCTTTCTGTCCTTCCTGGTAGTAATCTTATCCTCACCTTCCAAATCCATACCTTCCTCATTCTCGTCATATTCCTCATCTGAGGAAATGATCATGGCTTTCTATTCTTTGGGGGTAACCATGATCTCTTTCTTATTTTTCTTCTAAGTACCTTTCCTCTTCTTCAAAGACAAGCTCTCGTGATTCTTTTTTATAACATATCCCTCATTCTCATCAGAATGCATGCCCTCACTATCCTCCGTATCTGAGGGGATATAATCAGACCCCAAAGCCTCCCTCTCCTCTGTCAAACCAATTTCCTTACCCAGGATTTGGGCCTTAAAGTATTCATAGATAAGCAACAGAAGCCCTTCATGCAGGGCGGGGTTAGAGATAGCCTTCTCTCTATAGCCATTAATATTCTCATTTATAGAAGCATATAAATAGAAGGGAATAGACACCTTAATACCATGGCAGAAATGATTCAAAAGAATGAAATGGTAGATGCAGATTCTATCAAACCTGGTATCAAGGGTAATGTAGTAGATTATGGCCCGGAGAACAAACCTCCACAGAATTTTCAGTCCATCCGACAAGTAGTGGGTGCGAACTTTGGTGAGCTTGTTCTTTTCCTCCTCATTGCTAACATACTCATTGATTGCAAAGTCCAAGATCTTTCGATCTCTATAGAATTTTTTGCCAACAATAGAGATCCCTATAACCATGGAGATTACCTCCTCAGTCACCATGAACTTTTTTCCCTCTATCTCGTTACTACCTTCATTCTGGTTTTTGACAAACAATCTAGTCACAGACTATTTCCCGCCATGGAGTCTTTCGATACAGGTAGTAATCCCTATGTTTTGTAGATGTTTCCAAACTTTTGCCCACCTCTACCATTTTTTGCTATCCCTGGCAGGTTCCCTTCTATGTCTTTCTCCACCCATCACCTTAGGATGATGCACCAACAGGGGAAAATCTCTGCTAAAACCAACTCTTGACAAATGATTCTAGAATGATCTTCTTTGATGCCTTGAATAGGAAGTTATGTCTTTGTTTTTGAGTACCCAGTAAGTGTGCGAGCATTGGTAGTCATTATTACCCTTCCAGCCTATCTTGTACTTACCATTTATGGCGATGCCATTACATTTCTGAGCTTTCCCTTTCATGATTATTTTCTATGTGTCCTTCCTTCCCGTGGATTCGGTCATAATCCACAATATATAAAGCTTCACGTGGAAGATCTCCACAAAGCTAGTGTTTTTTTCTTTCACTACGCACCACCTAGTTGGTGAATCATTCAGCAACATGATTTCCTTCTCTATACACGTGGCTAATATGCACCATTTCAAAGGTATTCAACAAGCTCTGTGTCTCCTCAATCATGTTGGAAATTGTCCACGAAGGAGGGTGAGTATTTTTAAGGCAGTTCATAATATTTTGGGAATCACCTTCTAACCAAAGTTGTTTGACTCCCATGTCATGTGCGAGCTTAGTCACGTGGAGGGTGGTGCAAGCTTCTGCAAAATGGTTGGTTTGAACGCCTAACGGGGAGCTGATGGTAGAAATGCCCTAATCGTTGCAATTTTGAATAATGCCTTCACTTCCCACCTTACCCAGATTTCCCTTGGCCACACCATCAAAATTTGCTTTGAACCAACCAAACGGAGGACAACACTAGGTGCAGCTCTGTCTTTTATCCTTAGTCATCTTGGGGTCTAAAGAATCGTCTTTTCCAGCACCTGCAAAAGGATTAGTATTTCCACATAAAACAAAGTTCTCCATCAGATCATGATGGCTTTTTTCAAATATAATTTTAGGGCTAGCACTGCGTTCTCGAAAGATGCGATTGTTTTGCTCTTTCCATATGCCCCAACAGAAGTGAGGTAGCGCCCACGACCAGATTTTGAGGAAGGTTGTTTTTTTGGAAGGGCCCAGTCCAGTTGGAAAATAGATCTTGCACAGAGGCAGGGAAAAACTATTGGATGCCAAAGAGCAATATGAGATAATGCCAAATAGAGATAACAAAGAGGCAATGGATGATGAGATGATCCACAGAATCTGCATGGCAGAGATAAAGAACACACCTATTAGGGATGGGGATGCCCCGTTTAACAAGGTTGTTGACAGTAAGAATTCAGTTTGGAGTAACAGACAAAATAAAAACATTGATTTTCAGGGTCAGGTCAGGAAACCAGGCTTTCGCCCAATAAGGGGAGGCTCCCTAAGTCAATTGGGCAGAGTAGGCAGAGGCCACAATGAAAAGGCCTTGTGGAGAATCTTCCCAAATAAAAGTATCTTGATTCTGGGAGAGAGAGATAGCATTGAGGGCCATGGTTAACGGAATTAAATCCAGTGAAACAGAAGCCAAGTTCACCCAGGAGTACCCCACTCTGTAATTGTTGACCCTGTCCCCAAAAACAAAGATGCATGTCTCCTTCCATTGATTGAAAGTGTTGATGTTTTTTAGAGGCTTGGTCAAGAGCCAATTGTCATTCCAGAAGCTTATGTTGTGACCGTTTCTAATTTTCCATTCCGATTTAGACTTTGCCCACTCTTTAGTGTTTAGAAGAACATTCCATATATAGGAACCTTTTGGGATTTCCTCATTCTCAAAGAAGTCATTCAGAGAAGCATTGGACAAGTATTTTTCCTCATAGAAGTCACACCATTCCCCTTTTCCATGAAAAATCCTCCATATTTTTTTTGCTTGAAGTGCCTTGTTAAAAGGCCTTAGCCTTCTGATTCCCAGACCTCCTTCCCTTTTGGGGAGAAAAACTTTTTCCCACGTAATCAGGGGGATGCGTTTATTCTCTTCTTCTCCTATCCACAAAAATATTCTTTGAATTTTCTCCAAGGCTTCCGCCACTTTATCCGGAATAGAAAATAGGCTAAGTGCGTAGGTGGGGAGGTTTTGGAGAGTGGACTTAACCAGTTGAATCTTTCATGCTTGGCTTAAAGTAATGCCTTTCCACCCCACCAATTTTCTATTAAATATGTCAATAAGTTTGTTCCAGAACTCTTCCGGGAGTTTAGCTCCAAGAGGGAGACCCAAAAGTAAGTGGAAGGAAGGGAGCCTATACCACAGCCAAGAATTTCCACCATTCTCCTTTGTCTAGCCTCAAGAGTATTGATAAAGAATAAAGAGCTCTTGTTCCAATTGATTGATTGGCATGTGGCCTTAATGTAAGAATCCAGAATAATTCTAACCACACTGGCCTTCTTCATTGAAGCTTCCCCACCAAGGATGGTGTCATCAACAAATTGTTGATGAGAGAATGTGGATTAACTAGAAGACAGCTTGATGCCTTTCAACTCACCAGTAATCTTTTGTGTTGTTATCGACCTACCCAACCATTCTGCCAGAATAATGAAGAGGATAGGGGACAGGGGGTCCCCTTGTCTCAAGCCCCTAGAGGCCTTGAAGAAAGCTGAGGGAGAGCCATTGACCAAGACTGAAAAGGAGGGCGACGAGATAAGCTGGGAGATGATGAGGCAGAATCTACCATTGAACCCATAAGTTGTCAGCACTTTCAGTAAAAGTGACCAATCCACCCTGTCATAGCATTCTTATATCTAATAAAATTGATAAATATATGTGTAAAATTTTAGAATGTTAATCTAAAGATTAAGGGTAGGTCTTTATATAGTTGCTTAGCTTATTTTGGTTAAAAGTTACTTTTCAAATTTTGTAACAACATTTTGGAAAGTCTTGTAAAGAATAAAATGAAGAAAAATTTTAGGAGAATAAAAGGAGAGAGAAAATGGTAAAGTCAAGTGTAATTTTTGCCAATAGAGTGGCTTCAAAATTCTAGGAAAATAAGAAATAGGAAAAAATGTTGAAGCAATATATTTTTTTCTAATTGTAGTTGTTGCTCAAGGAGTTGCATAGAGTTGAGCTATAGGATAAGCTATAGAAAGAATATAATACAAATATGAATATAAAATTTTCACACTTACAATTTTTTAAAATTATCACTTTGTTTGTATTTTTAAACATTTTCTATGAATATAAAATTTTCACTCTCATCATTTTAAAAAACGATCACTTTGTTTATGTTTTTAAACATTCTCTACAAACATAATTAGAAGTACAAAATAAACATATATGCATTTAGAAAACATTATGTGAAATGTGGAAAGACATCATTATGAAGGTGATTATTTTATTTGTTTATTATTCCACTTAAAAAAATATTATATTATAGTTAATATTAAATTATTATTATTTTTTATATTCCTATTAATTTTATTTTATATTATTCTTATTATTATATTGCCACATCCTTATCCTTAATCATTGTCTTCTTCTTCTTGTTTGTTTTTTGTAAAAGCAATAATTCTACATTGAAGATTTGTAGTAAATATGAAAGAACTTATAACAAAGCTCATAAGAGTATAAGGCTAATAAAAATATGAGATAGTAATAGTTACAACTACAATGGTTCATTAGACCATGAACAAGTTTATAACCAGTGAAAACAAATAACATATAAAGATAGTTCTTAAATCTAATTCTAATCAAATTGTAATCTATGGTAAACTAAAAGATAATTTTTCATAACTTAAAATAGAAATTCATTAAAAAGAGGCTAAAAAGATAATAAAATATAAGCTCAAATACAATTCAAACCAAATCAATAAACAATAGTATTTCAAATTATATATAGAGGAAGAATCTTTGACATAATTTTAAATTGATTAAATAAATAAATTTATTTAAGTATAAGTTCATTTACATGTAATTAAAAAATGATAGAAGATTTGATTATTGTAAAAAAAAATTAAAAGAAAAAATTGAAATAAATATAAAAATCTAAAATTAAAGCATGTAAAAGATCTAAATTTGAAATATGTTTAGTCAATTTAATGTGAAAATCAAGAATACAAGCCTAAGGTATTTATAGAAAAAATAATAATCTTATAACTGTTAAAATAATTAATATATTTTTATTTTTAACATGTCAATTACAAATAAAAAAATTTAAAAAAAAATTTATTGATTTAAAATTTTCTATTTTTTTAGAAAAAATTAAAATCATTTTGAAAACTTAATATTTAAATCTATTTATCTAATAAACTATAACTGGTGGGAAAAGGATATAATATAGGTTTAAATACAATTCAAAGTGAAGCCTAAAATTTGATCATAAAAAGTCTAGATTTGAGAGCAATGAAAATTCTAAAATATGTTTGAGAAAATTCTAAAGCAAGTTGAAGATTTTTTTTTCCCAAAATTCTAAAACAAGTTTGAAGATGTTTTTTTGATAAAATATCTAAAGTTACAAGTTTAAATAAAGCATCTTATTTACTCCTAAAAAACTTCTAAATTTATTTAAGTTAAAATAAATTTTAATTCATAAAAGTTAAATGATTATTATGAAAAAAGAATGTGACTATGATAATATGATTATTCTGATTTTTTTATATAATAAATTTAATTAAATAAATATCTATAATTTAATATAAATTTATTTTAAACTTAATTAGATAAATGTATATAATTAAATATTAAATTGAGAAAAAATTGCAGTATTGGATTTGCAAGCCGCTTTCTCTTGCGGGGAAATTCCAGATTTGTTCCAAAGTGCTGGCTGCGACCCATGTTTATTATTCCTCTTGTTGGGCCCCCTCTAAGGCCTCTTATCTCAAGCTTGAGTGTTTGCTCAGAGACTTTCTCTGGGCTTCTGGTGCATATGGCCACGGATTTCATCGGGTTGCCTGGGAGTACTGTTGCCTCCCTCGTGATTCTGGAGGCCTGGGCCTTCTTTCCACTCAGAAGCAAGGGCTCGCTCTTTGTGCGAAGTGGATTATCCGAGCTCTCACTGGTGATGAGGCATGGAAAATTCTTGTCAGACATTGCATCTCCGCTGGATTTCTGGTCCACAGGCCATCTTGGAAAGGCATTGGCCTCCAGACCTTGCTCACAATGAGAGAACCTGTTCAAATCCAGGGTACCTTCGTCATCAAGAGTATTGGAAAGCTTGGGAAGCTATTAAGCCCTGGCTTCGATGGGATGGGGATGCTTTCCGTAATGGGCTCTCTTTCAATCAGCAGAGCCTCTAGTGGTCTCCTCTGTTTTCCATACAGGGCATACCCTTGGCCAAAACTCAAGGGGCCTGTGCTCTGCATTTTTTCAAATGTGGCATTCAGACTCCCAAAGATCTTTTTTCCAGAGTCTCTATGGGGCTCCGATCTTGGGAGGATATGCAGGTTCAATCTTGGCTAGCTCGTTCTGATCGCCAGACTTTTGATCTTTTGATCTCGGCTATTCCTACCAATCTGCTTCATAAGATTGGCATTCAGGCTACTAGGCCTTGGTGGAAGGATTGGAAATGGTATCCTGCCACCCCTTTCAGCAATTACAAGCCAAGACTTGGTTATAGGTGGTTATCTCCGCATCTTTCGATGGTGGATATCCTTAACCAGAGATGGCATCTTCATTCGGCCACTTCCCACTGGAGCTCTCGCTTTCACACCATCTGGACTGCCATTACGGAGCCCAAGATGGCTCTTTTTGCTTGGTGTCTTTTATTTCAAGGACTCCCAGTTGGCCCTAGGCTCAAGCATCTGGGGGTTCATGACCCTCGATGTCCTTTTTGTGGTCACCCTGAGACCTTTTTGCATATTTTTTGGTTCTGTAGGAGAGCTCAACAGTATTGGCAGTGGATTCATGATTTTTTTAAGCCCTTTCGGCCTGAGCCTTTTTCCTGGCATATGATTTTCTTAGGAGATTCTCCTAGACTCCCCTCCAAGTTTACCCAGATTTGGCATACTTTCAGGATGGAGATTTTGTTTAATATTTGGAAAGATATAAATGCTGTTATTTTCTCTCACAGCAGTATTGATACGAATGTTGCTTTGTTTAACAAAGCTTGTATATGTAATAATGTTATGATGCAGATTCAGGTGCAAGCAAATAAAGTGGCTCTTGAAGTAGCTCACTTGCAGGAGCTGCTCAACCACTGGGGCAATGCTCCCTGTACGGTTGCTTGTGTGCCTCCGGATGCCCTATCTGCTGAGGGAACGCCTCCCAGAGGCCACCACCGCGGTCGCAGTTCTTCAGCGCGTCGCTCGCACACTCCTCGGTCCCAGGCTCCTCAGCACCACTCTCCGAGAGGTGGTGGGGACGGATGGCGGCGCCGCTCGGCTTCTCTGCCTCGGCATTCTGGGTGGGCGCCGGCTCCGGCACAGTCTACTCCTCCTGCTACTCCTGATACTCGCCGGGGTTGGAATTGGCCTCCTGCCACCTCTTCCAAATTTCCCCGCCTGGCTCTTGCTATCTCCCCGCCCCAGGCGGAAGAAAAAGAAAAAGAAAAAGAAGATGATGATGGGTGGTCGCTTCCCGACCCTCCTGTCAATCCCACTAAGGCGTGGAAACCTGATGATAAAGATCCTCCGCCTTCTGCTACTGCTATTGCTGCCTAATGGCCTTATGTTTTTTTGATGAATAGTCTTCGTTTCCGGCTTTTTGTCGTGTGAACTCTGCGGGGTGATTTTTATATCCCCCGGCCCCTTTTTTGTGGATATTTAACTTTAATATTTATTAATTGAAAAGGCACTATTCATCAAAAATATATATATATATATATATATAAATATATATGAAAAAAAATCTAAGACTTCACCTCCTGCAACTATTGCCTCCATGCAAAATAAAATATCACCTCCATGCAATAAATATGAAGTGAATTTCACACCAAAAAAAAAAAGTAAATTATTATAAAATATAAATAGATAAAATTTTATTAAAAATTTATGCAATTAAATCTCCTAAAAACATGTATATTGGAGTTAATTTTTTAGAATTAGCTAAAGATTGCGATTCCAATTTCCACCCCACACAGCTGGTGTATCTTTCCTATTTCCAAGCAAAAATATCTGCGCACCCGGAAAAAGCTATCACCATTACAATGTAACTCTGAAAACAAAGATTTCTACTCAGAAGCCCTACAACATGCAGAATTCAACTGCTTTATGGGTGTACTTTTTTATTAGATATTAGGCGGGTGCAATCAATTTCCAAGCTTGACAATACTGCTAATTTCAGATTTCCAAACCTTAACTGTCAAAGCTATAACGTTTATGATTAGTTCCGAAGGTGGCGAAATCAATGTACAGATTTGACAATAAGGCTTATCCCGGATTTCAAAAAAATGTCTACTATTGTTCAAGTTCAGTATTGTGTGAGATTATGTTTTAGATATTGAAGAAAAAGTTAAAACATTTACTCACAATGGAAACAAATCTAAATTCAGGGTTTTGCAATAAAATAGCTTCGTTAAACCGACAATGCCTTCAACAATAAAAACAAATCTAAATTTCAAGGGTTTTGCAACAGAACATCAAGAACATCAACTCTGAATTTTAACAAAAAATTCAAATCATAATTTAAGGGTTTTGCAATCGAACATCAACTCCCACAGAAAAATCGGCTACAATTGATAGCTTCATCGAAGTGACGATGCTTTCAAAAACAGAAATAATTGGTTTATTCTGTTTAAGTACTCAGTATTAGTCTTAAAAGAATTCTGGAATTGGCTAAAGAACCCAGAACTTACACTATCTTTAAGAATAAAATTAGCTGAGAAAATAGCTTATAGACAGTCACTACTCACCAGAAGAGAAACCAAAACAATTGCAATGTCTGTACATAAGACTCAATTTTTAAACCACTATAAAATATTATTTTATCATTCAATGGGGAATTTTCTGTAAAAAGATGTTTATCACCCCCTTCCACAAAAAACTTGTTCTTTAAGCCCAAACTAAAGAAGGGCAAACATGGCTTTTGGACAGTATTTTTTCATGAAAACCCAAATTAAGAGGTCTAAACTAAAACATCAAAACAAGCCCAATTGAGAGATCTGCACCAAAAGAAATCCAATTGAGAGTTTTCATCCTGTAAACATGAAGATTTTGACCCAAAAGAAGCCCTATTCCATTACCCATAATGTATGAGATTTTTTCCACAATTCAAGTAGAGCAGAATGGGCAAATGTACTCAGCCATATCATCAGCCTCCTGTGAACTAACATTGACACATCTGCAATGGAGCCATTCTTCACAAGCATCACACAAGATCCACTTCTCACCCCCATCCTTTTCCCCACAAATTGGACAATGTGGTTCACACGCATGATCACTTTCATCATCACTCTGATAAGGGGAGACAGTCCTCAAAACCAGAGCCTTAGAAAACTTCCTCTTTCTGCCTGCCTGCCTGATAACAATTTTCTTTCCTCCCTGTCCTCCACCATCTTTCACAACCTCTTCTACTCCCTGAAACCCCCCAGCCATACTGAGAAGCAGTCCCTTTTCTTTTTCCCCCAATCCAATTCTTGCAGAGTGGAAAATAAGGAGGGCATGAAGCCAAACATGACTGTTCTCAGCAACAGATTGCTTCCAACTCTTCTTAGACATAACCATTCTCTTGTTATTGATTCCCCAAACAGGATTTGGAAGCATTGGAAACCCCTCTTCTTCAGGAACAACTTTCCATGATTCATCTGGGAGCCCATAAAGCCCCATAAAACTCTCATCTTTTGGGTCACATTGCCTGTATAACTCCTCAAAATCATGTGTGAGAGCTTTTATTATGCCCTCTCTGCGGCACTTGAAATCTTCGTATATTTCTTCCACACTGTTGGGCATGGCTGAGTACCAACTGGAACCGCCTTCCATGGCTATCGTACTGCGCAAGTATTGACGATTGCCAAGGACGAATATATAAAGAAACACTGAATGTGAGTTCCCTGTATTCTAAATTTAGTAGACTGCAATCGCATAAACTAACAGAGACAGTACAGATGCTCCCTTCCTATAAATATAACCTTCTTGGCCGGGCCCACCTCTTATCAGCTCTATGCGTTTAATTCTATTTAATTGCATTTAAGAGTTTTTATAGCGTTTTGAACTCATCAAAACAAGGAATAAATCAGTACAGGCTGTACCCAACTAGTCATTTCGTGTTCAATGTAACTAAAAATAAATCTTCGAAAAGAAAAATAAATTAATAATAATCTCTAAAAATCTTGAAAAAGAAAAATAGATTAATAATCTATTAAAATTTTGGAAAAGAATTATGTGCATTTGAGAGTCAAAAGAACAAAGAGGGATATATATATATATATAGTTTGGCTTATTATGTGTGTTAGTTAATTAAACTCATTCTAACTTAATAAATGATGAATAAGTGTGTCACATTTTATAAATTATATAAGTTAATTTTGATCAACAAATGTCTACAAATTATATTTTTAGGATTACTTTAGTGGCATTTTACAAAAAAAAAATATTAGTTGAAAAACTTATTATTCAAACAACTCCTGTTCATTTAAATAATTTCTTTAATTTTCTTAAATACCTATTTTTTCAATATAAGTTTGAGGAAAAATATTAAAGGTTATTAAGAAACTAAAAATTATGATGCTCTACATAAATTTCATATTGAGATGATATACCTAATTTTTGTCTTGGTAAATTTCATATTGAGATAATATACTTAATTTTTGTCTTGGATAAATAGTTAAGATAAAAAGTGGAGGTCACTTGAAATACTTGTATTTTTAATAACAATACTTTCAAATTGTATTAAAAAATAATTAAAATGGTGGAGGCCCTCTTAAGCTTAATTTTTAGCATCTTAACAATAATTAAATTATAATATTAATTTTTAAAAGAAAAATTTAAATATTTTTTAATAAAAATATACTAAAAATTATGCATCTTATCAATTTACATAATTTACATGTCATCTTATAGTCATTTAAACTAATGAGTTATATCAATGTTGGTCATTCTCTTTATAATTGGATTTTCTTTAGGGGGTATACATAATTTTGATTGATCCAAGTTTCACTATTTTTGAGATTTGTAATTTAGTTTCATTTTAGTAAGAGTATTAATTATACTTCATTTCATCTTTGTATCTTACACTTGTGTTAGTTTTGTGGTTGTTTTTTTTATGTATGTACCTACATATATGAAAATATCAAAGAGTATATCTATGAAGTGTTGATGGTTCCATATGTATACATGTACCAATGAGATCTATTATTTGTTGGAGAGTATTTGGATGTCATAAATTGTGAATTCTTGTTTTCTAGCCTTATGACCATAGTAATGCATTGATGTTTCCAATAGTATAGAAACAAGTGCCACCTAGTGACTTAGTACTTGTCTTTAATTATATAATTAATATATAATTAATTATAGGTATAATTTTGTATGTAAATTTTATTATATTTATTATAAATATTAAATATATTACTTTTTTAATTATTGTAATATTTTATAATTATAATATAAATAACATTTTTTTGTAATTTAAAAATCATAATGTAAAATAATATTGGTAAGTTAATTGTAATGGTAATTAAATTTTTAACAATCTTAACCTAATTATAATCTAAAATATCTTGATATATATTATTTCTTAAATGAAAAATACAGTTTAAACTAAAATTATAATTTGAAATAGTAGAATAGAATGAGTAAACTTTCATCACTTTAAAAAAAACAAATTGTTTTAACACATATGCATAAAAATCCGTGTATAAGACCCCAAATTTTTTAGCCAATGAGATGGTTGTAAATTAATTATCTTAATTTATAAATGTAAGAAATATGCATGTTAATTGTATAATAAAATTTAAAAATATTTGATTTTGATTGGTAGAAATAAAAAAATGTATTCATTTGTTAGCAAAAACTCATTGCAATATTATATGCCTAAAGGCAAGTACTAATAATAAGAAGATGGATCATTAAGATGTGAGTGGTCATTACTTGATTTGTACTTGATCTATGCTTATGCTATATAAATGTTGAAATTATCAACACCCACCTTATATATATATATATATATATATATATATATATATATATATATATATATAAAGTTGTTTGCACTTGATTTGTATCAAATTTATATAAGTCATTTAAAAGTGCTTTGGATCATTTATATCTAGAGGTGATTCAATTCATATACTTGATATGTACTTAACTTGTTTTTTCAATCAATAAAAAAAAAATCTTATATGAGAAATTGAAATATTTATAATAAAAATTTGAAGATGCAACAAGAAAAGAATTTATTTTTTGAAATTTTATTAATTTTTAAATAGTGGAGATTAAGGAAATGAAATATGGGGTGACATAAAGTGTCATTGTTTTTATAATAAGTACAACTTAGTGTCTAACTTTTGAAAAAGAGGGGACTCAATTTCAAATTATCATTTAAAAGTTATTACAATTTCAATTTTTTGCTAAATAGACTTATTTTAATTAAATCTAATTTGAGAATTAAAAACATGACTGAAAAGAGATCAAATTTGAGCATGTAATGAGTCCTTAAAATTGTGACATAATGAACTTTCTTATTCAACTATCTTGGTGCAGGGTTACCTAGCCTTATTGAACAAATATGGTCAAATGATGAATTTTGGTGTCTTGAGTCACCTTTTTCATGTGGACTATACTTAGCATGTTTGATTCATTCAATAGGTTATTAATTGGTTTTGGGTTTATTTTGTCAAATATTATGAAATCTTGCAATGTTGTCAAGTTGCAAGAAAGTTGTCAAGCAACTTTTCTTGCAACCACTTGGTCAATAGGTGTCTAAGTTGGTGTTAGTGTGTGTTTGGTCATTTACCTGATGTAAGAAGACCTATAAAGGTAAATTTTTATGTTCAAAGTTCAATTGTGTAATTTTTGAGTAAGTTGTCAAAAAGTAGTAAAAGTTGTCAAGGTAGAAATTACACGAAATACAAAATTACAAAAGTTGTAACAAGTGAAAGTCTACGATCATGGGTAAGCAAGTAGAATTCTTACCCCTTCCAATCTTTCTACAGGAGAAAAAGTCTCACAATAGTATAGTCCTTCTTCTTGAGCATAACCCTTACACACAAGCCTTACCTTGTTTCTGATCACATCTCCATCTTCATTCAATTTAACCCTGAAAACCCACTTGGTACCAATCACATTTTTATAGGTCTAGGAACAAGTGTCCAAGTATCATTCTTCTCAATTTGATCAAGTTCTTCTTCCATATCTTTTGCCCAATCTTCATCCTTGATTACTTCCTTTAATGACTTACACTCATACTTGGAAATTAAACAAGTACTTTGTCTAAGTTGTCTTCTTGTTTGAACACATGTATTCTTATCACCTATAATCTGATCAACAGAATGATTCATCTTGACATACCTGGGTATAATCAGTTCAGGTCTAGGAGCTTCTTCTTTTGCCGCTTGAATTACTTCTCTCTCATTGTTTTGATCTACTAGTACATGCACTTGTGGTTCAATATACACAGTTTCTTGATCTTCCTCTGTCATTTGCTTGCTTGAATCACCAGATTCGTTAGGGTATTCATCCACCTTTACATTTGCACTCTCAATCATCTTGTTATTTATTTTATTGAAACACTTGTATGCTTTACTTTTAGTAGAATAACCCAAGAAAATACCTTCATCACTCTTAGGATCAAACTTTCCAGTGGGGTGAATCCACAATAGTGGGTTACACTTTTTTGCCTGAATGGACACTCAACTCTACATTTTGAAAAAATCTTTCAGATTTGGATGCATATTGCCATTAAACCATTTGAAATCAGAAGATGAAGTAAACTAGAGTCTTTTAGGATTTTATGTCTAGATTCTAAATTTTTTTTTTTCTTTTTTTTTTATAAAATTGATTTGAATGGTTTTTTTTTTCCCACGATAACTGCTATGTTGTTGAAAATGTCATTTTCAAAGAGTTACATTGACTTCATAGAGCATAATTTTTTTTCTAAAATAGATATCAATGCGCTTCTTTCAAATTTAGTTTTTTGACATCCATACGGATGGCATGCAATTGGTTTGACAACATTATCGTGATTATTTCATATTTTATGAATGTTTGAAGTTGATTAAACTGTAATTTTGACATACCTTGACTACATAGCTTATAACTTGTGTATTTATCAAAATTCAAATTTTTTTTGATAGAATATAGACTCAAAGATGGAGGGAACTGTTATTTTAAAAAAAAAAATCTCCTTTATACTATTTTTCATTGAACATCAAACTTGGAGGTTTATATTTGATAAAAAACCTACATTCGATGCACATCGAAAACATAGGCCTAATTAATTCAAAAATTGTCAAATCTATATTCATTAGAAAGCTCGTTCAGAGTACTTGTGCGATGCAAAAGGACAACTCCTTATTCTTCCATTTGAGCCCTATTTTCAATCCCCAAAGCCATGAAAACTTTAGACTTGTTTCAACCTCTGCAAATGGCCTCTAATCAGAGACTTTTGATAGAAAGTAGTTTCGATAAAAAGTAGTTTCGATAGAAATTAGTTTCGATCAAAACTACTTTTTATCAAAAGTACTTGACTATAATTACCCTTAATCAAGTACTTTCGATAGAAGTACTTTCTATCAAAAGTTCCTACTTTCTAAATCTACTTGCTTTGCAAATTTTAAGAGGAATTGCTTCCTCTAAAAAAGTGTAACCTACTATTGTGGGTTCACCCAGTTTCATCATCTTCCTTACTGTAATATCTACTGCCAAAGACTTTAAAATATTTAACATTAGGTGAGTGACCATACCATAGCTCATAGGGTGTCTTATTTGTTCCTTTCTTTACTTGCACCCAGTTTAGTGTGTAAATAACAGTACTAATTGCTTCTCTCCACTACATCTTCGATACATATCCTTGAATCAATATAATCCTTACAACATCCACTATGGTTATGTTCCTTCTCACTACAACATCATTTTTTGCGGATTCCTTGGTGCAGAGATTTGTCTCTTGATTCTATTGTCTTCATAATACTTAACAAATTTTGCAGAAGTAAACTCACCGCCTCTATCATATCTTAAACATTTCAAACTCTTACGTGATTCCTTCTCAACCAATGCTCTGAATGCTTTGAATTTATGGAATACATCAGACTTCTCCTTCAAGAAAGTCACCCACATCACTTTGGAATAGTCATTAGTAAATAATATGAAATATTTTTCACCTTGATAACTCTTATGTCTCATAGGCCTACAAAGATCAGTATGCACCAAATCAAGTATCCTCTCAGATGAAAAAGACTTTCTCTTGAAAGTAGAACTAGTTAACTTACCCAACTAACATTCTTTACACATCATGTTGTTTGGTTTGACTAATTGAGGAAACCTCTAACTGCATTATTCTGACTCACTTTTATCAAAATATCAAAGTTTACATGACAAAACCTTATATTTCATAGTCAACTTTCTTCAACCTTTGCAACCAAAAAATTGTTCATATTAGTATTAAGATGGAATAAATTACCTCTAGTCTGCCTACCAGTAGCAATCTCATCATCGGAGCTTCCAATAATTATGCATACTCCTCCTTTGAATTACAATCTATAACCTTTATCATTAGGTGACCCACACTCAACAAATTAAATTATGTGTTAGACCATCCACATAATAGACATCATCAGTATTAATTTTTCCATTCAAATAAAATAGTGCCTTTACCTTTAACCAAATTAGGTGTACTATTACCAAACCCTACCACACCACCATCAAACTCATCAAATTTAATGAACTTACTCTTATCACTGGTCATGTGATGTGAGCACCCGTCGTTTATAATCTATTCATCATTTTTTTAAGTGAGAGACCAGTGCCTTCTCTCCTTCTTATGGATCTTCTTTGACTGCAATAAACACATATTCTTCTTCCTCATTATCTCTTGATTCTTCATCGGTAATACCTTCATCCACTGCAACAAAGCATTGTTTCTTCTCTTTTCCCTTAAATATTTTGAACTTATCTTTTTGTTCACCATTAGGAAATCTAGCATAAATATGTCCAATCATATTACAAGAGAAACAATTCAATGGTTACTTTTGTACTTACCAATCCCTCTAGGAAATCTCTTTTCTAGTAGAGCTTCAAGCTCTCCTTGTTTCCTTTTCTTCCAAGATAGATTCAAGTTCCTTGTCATAACTTGACATGTGATCATTATCATGACTAGTTTCCTTACCTTTCCTTACCAGTACATTATACATTGATTCCTTGAAAGTAACCTCAACTCTTGGAATATTGTTATCATAGTTATTTAGCTCAAATGCAGTAAGCTTACTGATTAGTCCATCTATAGTAACATTATCAAATGTTCTTAGCTCATTTATAGCAGACACTCTAATGGCATAAGTAGGAAATAAATCTCTTAACATTTTACTTACCATAGTATCTTCCTCAATAGATCCAGGGTAAAAGCACAATAAATTGTCACCCTTTTACAAAGGAAAAGGTTAACAACACCAAAACTGTAAAACTTCAAGGGCATAAAAGTTGCATTTCTGTTGAGAATTTGAAGATGATGTAAACTTTTGAAATGTGTGAAATAAGATTAATTTTATGCCTATAAAAAAATTTAAAAAAAAAATCGAACAAAAATTAATATTTTTTTTCAATTTTTTAGGTCTATTTTTTGTTTGCTGAAAAAAATACTGCAAAATAGGGGGTTTACTTCCCGCCAAATCATTGTAAGTAAAAAATTGTTTTTCCTCTAATCTTAGAATATTTTTTAGATGACATGTATAGCTAGTGCAAAAATAAATAAAGAATTTTTTTCGATCTATATTTTTCCTGTTATAAGTATTCAAAGTTGAACTTACCTGAACTCAACAATTTTTTGTCTCCAACCACTTTTCCCCTATCAAAACTATACCAAAAACCAAATAAATTACATATTTTTAAAGATGACTCTCTTCTCTAGTGTTGTATATGATTTTTAAAAAATTCTGAATTGATTTAGCATTTTTTTATATTTTCCAAATCAACAACTTCTCAAAACTCAATACATGTAGTTTTTAGCAAAAAAATTTAACGTTTTGTAATTAAAATAATATAAAATTTATGTCCAAATCATAGTTTAGAGATCTATAAAAGGGAACTTTTACATTTTTGACATTTTATATTTTGAGCAGATAACGGAAGAGAAGAAGTGCAAACTTCTAGTTTTTTTTATGTTTTGGGGGTTTTGGTTGCCAACATGGCATGCCACCTTGGAAGACTCAGCCAAGTCTAACTGAGTCGAGTCAGACTCAGTCGAATCCTACTGGCCCTCGAATTGGCTCACACAAGATTCTACTGGGCCACATAGATGCTATTCAGCTCTGGATGATGCCTACATTGACTCGGTCGTGTTAGACTCGACTGAGTCTGATTGGGCCGAGTCAGTCGAGTTAGCCTAAAAGGAAACACTCGATTGTGCTTTTACCCTCCACTAGCACCTTTAAAAGCACTAACCACACCTTTTATTCTTAGGCCATATTGTGAAATATTCTCCCCTTCTACCATCTTTATGTCATCAAATTTTCCTCTAAGACTGTCTTCCTTATCTTTCTTCAAATGAATATCTCCACCATAGATAAGTTTCAACTTTTCCCAAACATCATAGGCAGTCTGTAGTTCACAAGCATCAACGTATTCAATATCAGATAGGGTAATTACAATGGCTTTATGTGCTTGAGTATCCTCCTATTTTTCCTTTAGTTCATCTGTAGTGAGAGTTCCAATAGGGGTGATATACATGTTTATGACATGCATCCAGTATTGTGGTCCCATACCCTTTAGGTACAACTTTATGAACTATCACACCATACCAGGTAGTTGTCCTTAGAGAACTTGGGAGGTTCCTTCCTCGTCATTTGATCTTTTCCTCAATTTGTTAAGCTTACCTCAAAGAGGACTAAAGATCTTATACCAACTGTTATTATTATCAGGTCCAAGATTACTAAGAGGGGGGGTGAATCAATAATTCAACATAACAATTTTTCATTAATCATTCAACCACTTGCATCAATAAACATTCATTACATGAAAAACTAAACAATAAGAATAAGCATCCACAATCATGCAACATAATAACACCAATTTTTTCTCATAGAAACTCAAATGGGAAAAACCATGTGTGGGGATGGCACCCACTAAAACTTCCACTCTTCAGAAGTACATCTGGTTAAGAGCTTAGCCCTGTTAAAAGATTATAATAATGTATGTTTAAGAGCAAGACCCTGTTAGGCATCACCTGGTTAATGGATTTACCTCTAGCCCTATTAGGACCTTTACCCTATTGGGAGTATACAGATTAAAGGATTTTAAACCCTAATTAAAGAGTCACCTGGTTAAAGGATTTACAATTCAGACCTGTTATGATCTACCCGATTAAGAGATTTAGCTTGATGAAGTTTTTCGGAATCAAAAAGTAAATGATCTGATAAAATAATAATTATCCTTTTCTAATACGGATCTAGTTCAATCTCTATCTATGCTACACATGTAGATTCTTTAAACCCTATGATCATACCTCTGCAATTATGATCTATCTCCTCCACACACTTGTACATTTCATCACTTTATATATTTATACAATACAAGTTCATTAGGGAAATTAACTGCCTTACACAATATTGAAAAATCTTTCCTGCTCAATGAGGAATCCCTAAAATGTGTTAAGAATCTAGAACACTCTATAACAAACTCGGGTCATCCTTCTAATTCATCGCACATCAATTTGACAAAGAAAAGTCAAACCATAACACATTCTTCAATGTTCTTGCACAACCTCCAATAAATCTAATTACAATGATCATAAACATGCCAACTCATCAATCCTCATTGATCAGCAACATTGCCACGATCCCTTGAACACATAAACACTCACGGCAACACATTACATCATCACTAGTCAAGGATATAATTGACTATTCAAAAGAATACATTTATCTCTTTGCTGAACAACCTTCTATCACTTGAAACATTGTCTTCCGATCATCAAAACATGACATGGCCACAAAAACAACCTCATAACATAGTCCATATAAACATATCATGACCTCAACATCTAAATCCAAACGTAGTTGACACAATCATCAAATCATTATTCATGTGCTTCATCCTATTCTTCTTGTTAACTTGTCAACCTTCTATCAATCATAACTCACCCAATACATAAGATAAACTTGTGCGGTCATATATATAGAATCTAGAGATATCACCTAAGCTACTGTTACAATCACACACTCTAATTATTTCTACAACTCTGGATTCAATCTCTTGAACATACATCAGCATAACAAGTACACAGTCAACCAACAAACACTAATTTGGTATCAATGACAACATCATAACTGAGAAACTTATCACCAATTCAAAACTATGACATACTCACTCTGCATCAATTATGCCAATAAGTGACTTAGATACTTATCCTTATCCTTATCAGTGGTGTTCCTACTTCTTGTGCAACATTGTTAGACTTAGGAAGCACCAACAATAGGGGAACCAGTGCAACAATATTCTTAACTTTCTTAATCCAATAACAAAACTTGAAACCAAAAATAACTGAAAGTAAACAAAATAAGATGAACACACATAACACCATAACACCATAATTTTTTTTTGAGGAAAACTATGTTAAGTGAAAAACCTCGGTGGGGATGGTACCCAAAAATATATCTCACTACACTAGTAATAAGTGTTGGAAGTCTAATATGGTAAAGCAATAACTAAGAGGGGGGGGTGAATCAGATCTACAAAAATTTTACACTTCTAAAACAAATTGATTCAATCATATATTCATAAACATAAACTTAAATGTTGTAATAGATCTAACATCTAATTATATCCATAATGAACACATAACACAAAGATTTGGTAACCCAGAAACCCTTGAAGGTAAAAATGGGGTGGGGATGACACCCACAAATATTCACTACTACAGTAATAAAGTGTGTCTATTAGGGCTACAAAGTTTTATCACTTCTAATGATCTACCCTGCAAGGGGTCTGCCCTGTTAAGAGCTTACAAACATACAATCTACCTTGTTAAAGGACTTTAAACTTACAACGAAGTAAGCACCTGGTTAAGAGATTTACCAAGGCCTGTTAGGACCACTTTGTTAAGAGATTTACCATGATTCACTTGCTAGAATGTGTCAGTAACTGATCCTTTAGTCTGCACTACAAATGGTGATAACAGATCTCCTCTTTCCAACTCTTAACTGGTCTCTCAATTTGTTCTTCTCTTCATTTCTCTGCTCGATCACTCTGTCTGGTCAATGCTTCGGATATGCAAAATACGCATATACATATGATATCTTCTCTTCACATCATCATCCACACACATGCATAGCTACACACATAGATTAGGGTTTGAAGCATCCCATATATAGATCACTGATGAAACATCTAGATCAAGATCAACGATCTAGATTCATCACCTTTTTCCGCTTAGGCATCCCTAATTTTGATTGGTTGCATGGCTTGCATAGGGATCCATGATCACAAAATTAATGCATAATTAATGCATTAAATTTATGTGAATGATCATTAAATGATTCATAGAAGTCAGCCAAAATGATTTTCCTAGGTGTTTGTGTCATTCCAAACACATATACAAAAATTTTCTTACTTGGCATAAGTAAACTCTGGTTCTCGATCAATACTATCTCGCTCGGCATAACCATATGTTATCACTCAGCACTAACTCTTCTATGCAACTTCACAATCATTTTTCTCATAAACTATTGAGTACTCTGCAACCTCTAACTTGCTTGGAAGTAACTACTGCTCGGTCTCAACCTTAGTGGGATAGCTCAATTGCAATGATGACCAACCAACCTGCCTTGTTTATGAATAAGTGTGACATTAATAGACAACAAAACTTGGAGATCAACAATCTCCCCCTTCGACATTAGTGAAAAAATCACTTTGTCATGACTCTTCAATCCTTTACAAAAATAGTACTCAAATAGACTTAGAACTCCCCCTAGGATTCTGACTCAATCTTCATAAATACTTCACTACATATACAACATATGTACATAATTCAAAAAATTATACCTTATACTTATTTCTCCTTATTTCCCCTTTGATTGTATCTCATTACATTTCCCCGTTGTTTTTGTCACTCTTGTCTGCTGGGGTTGTAGGGGTCAGACCATACTTGTCCAAAAATGGCTTATAAATCTATAGGATCATCGCCAATGCATTATCCCAACTTATTTTGACAGATTCCAAAACATGGACCTTGATTTCTAGCTCGGCGGCTAAATCAATCAAACTCTCTGTAATATTTGGAGGTGGATCTTTTTGTGCTAATTCATTTTCTACTTTCACCTATTTTTGCATGACCTCCAAATGAGGTATCAACATAGTCTAAATGGTAATAAATTTTTCCCTTGTTCTTCCATCATTAGTCATGAGCTCGGCTAGTCTCCCTTGGGCATGTGTCAACTTGTTAAAATGAATAGAGTTGTAACTTGCATCCATGCTCATTGAGTGTCATGTTGACTTCAAATCTGATTGTAGCTTCTTAATAAGCTGTTGATTCTCCTTTGTAAAGAATTCTCTATCACAAAGTTTTTTTTACAAAGAGAGAACATTTTCTATAACTTCTTCTAGGTTTCTTACCAGATCAGAAAGTGCAACCTGCTTCTGAGTAAGCTTTGCTACAAATTTATCAAGTACTTTGGTCTCAAACTTTCTCTCAGATCATTGCATGTGTTTCTCATTTGCATCGTTATCATCATTGTTCACCTCTTGAACAATATGAACCAAATGTTCTAATAAAGGTGCCTTCTCATTTAGATCTTGAAACTCAAATGCATCAACAGAAAAATCTTTAATCTCATGTAGTACCTTCTTGTGTTGATGTTCCCTTTTCAATTCCTCTTGCTTTCTCTTTATGTTCAATCAATCTTACAAGATTAGCATTTTCTCATAAGGTAAGTTATCAATATCCCATTTTGGAATTACTATAACTTCATCAAGTGTCACTTCAGTGCTCAGAGACTTGTCCTTTTTCTTCTTATGTGACTTCTTCTTCTTGGTCTTTGGTGAGCTGCTACTCTATCTCTATTCAGCTTTCAAGATATTGGTATCACCACTAATTGGAACTAACTCCTTTTGAGTAATAATTATCTTATATGTTCAGGTGTTTCAGCACTCTTGATCTCAGTGTGTAGAAGAGGTGTGACATTAGGTAAATGTACTAATGCTTGAATAGCCTCTTTCTCCTTAGGTTCATGTTTCTCCTCGATCTCAAGAGTCTGAGTCTCTCTATGTCTCCTTCATGTGATTTGGAGATATCTGATGCAAACTTATCTACTTGATCTTCTTTTCTCTTATCTCCTTCGTCATTGTCTTAAAGGTTTTCCTCGGTAGGTGAATCTAGAATTATGATTGTTTCTTTACCTTGTTCCTTGGCATTCAAACCCTGTGTAACCTCATCAGTTCTTAAGTCCTCAATCTATTCATATTCAACTGTATCCTTCATCTCATCCTCAACATTATCATTTATTTCATCCTCAGCATTATCATTTTTTTCATCCTCGACGTTATCAGGCTCATCAATATCTTCTTTATCGTCAAGCTCAACTTGTTTTGATGTGCCTTCATATTTGTTCTTGTCCATTATCAATCCAAAGATAATGTTCCATATCCCTTGGCTTTGCTATACAACTCCTTCAACATCATTTTCAGTATAGAATAAGCTCTCAATTTAGGAATGAATCTATTGGACTATATTGGTCCATAAATTTATCTTTCTGCTTCTTTGTCAACTCAGGCATAATTTGAGCTAATGTCCCTTCTCTGATTTGCCTTTCTGTCATAATGGCATGCTGCCATCTCTCATCAATCTTATTTGCTAGTTCATCAGGGACTAGGTTCCCAATCTCTAATGGTGTCATCTTGTATGATACTAACATATCCGTCATTGCTTCTTCTATCTTTTCCTTATCAATTTTACTTAACTTTTCAAACTTAATAAACTTGAATCCAAACAAACCTGTTGAACTCCTGATGTTGTGGCAAATCTCATCAACATTGTTAGGATGTTTGTGTGTAGCAACTTTGAATTTTTCAATGTCCTATGTTTCTATCAATTCTTCATATTCTTCATCTTTTCCCATAATGTATTTCCTTCTTGAATTCCTCTTAGGGTGGCTCGGCTCAACTTCAGTTTGAACTTGTTTCATTTTCCCTGAGCTCTCCCCTTCAACATTCTTTACTAATGTTGTCTTTGGTGGCTCGACTGATATTGTAATTGTAGATGCCCTGGTTCTTGGTCTAGATGTGGCAAGAGGAGTAGATTTTTGCTTTGAAATTCTCTTCTTGGTTAGCTCAGCAACCATTACTTTCTTACCCTTCTTGTTCACTTCCACATATTCTTCTTCACTTTCTTTAGAGTCACTAGATTGGTCCTCACCTTGACCTTGTGTGATCTATACTGGTGCATCTTCCTCTTCTTCTTCTCCTAATATATTCTCAATATTTTTCACTATTTTCTTTCTCTTCCTCTCCATGGTTGCAGCCTTCAAATTTGTGGTTATCTTTGATTTTTCTTCTTCATATTTTCCTAATCTCTTAGCCTTTATATCAACTTCCTCCACTAGTAGAGTTGTAATTGTTGTAAATGTTTCATTTATGTTTACTTCATAAGTTAATGGCCTTAGACATTCTACCCTCGGTACTACACCTTGTACATAAGTGTTATCAGTATCAACTAGAAAGAAAAAATCATCATAATGCTTCTCTACTAGTGATATAGGGATTCTACTCCTTAATCTCATCTTTTTCTTAAATTCAACAAAGTAATTACCCATGAAATTGTCAAAATTATCTCCTAACTGTTGTATGAACTCATTAATCGGAACTGTTACACGTCAGTACTAACTCCATACTACATCTCCTATAGTAGAAAAAGTATTCTGAACATTGAAAAATATACAAATGAGTAAGGATATGAACTTACACATAGAGTTATTGGCCTTCCTAATTCCTAAAAGGTTCTCAGAAAGTTGAGTCATCTGTAGCTCGGAAAGATCATAAGTATGATCCTTTTTCACTATCTTCCATGCTTGATCAACTGCAACACATGGGACACTATCCAATCTTCTCGATTGGTAAAACTTGTGAGAAATCACTCTAACTCCAAAGTCAATTTCAGGATCTATGATCATTAAAATTTGCATTCCTCTCTTGTTCCACTTTCCTAAAGTGAACTTCTCAATGTCTTCCTTTTTCTGATAATGCATGGTTTGTTTCCCTTGCACAATAGGGTAACCAATAACTCAGTGGATGATATATTTAGTGATCTTTAATGGTCCATTCTCTAGCCATAGATTCATATCATGCATTCTACTTAACACTATCCTGATCCATTCAAATTTGAAGCCGTGTAGGAAGTCTAGGGCATAGACTAACCATTTGTCGGCAATGTGTTGATGATCAACCTTCAAAGATCCATTTTCACATAGTTTATCGTAGGCTTCCCTCAACTCAAAATCTCCAACTTATCTAATTTTGCATATGTAACTTTCTCTCACATCATGGATCATAAGAAATTTAGGTGGGATCAATGATAGGGATCCTATAAGATCTCCCTTCACCATAGCTTCAGGAACAACTCAAAAATTAGGTGGTCCACAAGTGTCTCTCCTGACCAACTGAACATTCATCATTCCCTTGTTTTGTCTCTTCATGCTGATAGATGAATTGGCTACCATTTCTACAAATTAGGGTTCAATAAATAGATTCTAGATAACTCGACAACAATAGGTCTTCAACCTTTCACAATACTTGTCGACAATACACAGCTGCAATCTTTAGAATCTATGCTCAAGTTTCCCTTGAATCACCTTAGAAATGCTCTGCAAACTCTAATCACTATGTGAAATGAAAAATGAATGGCTAAATTCATTATATACCCTTAAACGGTCAAATTAGCTCTTCAATAAATGCTTCGTGCAGTGGTGGGTGGATAACAGTTGTCCTCGGTCCTTGAATAAATAGCTCGATTATCACGCAACATCACTTGGCTAGAACAGTGACTCAATCACTACTAACGCTTGGTCAACATATCATCTCGGTCAGTATGGGTTCTCGGCATATGCTGATACTGATGCTCGGCATCAAATATGCATATAAATTCTTTACACGGTTCTTGTCCCAAATCTGTCCTAATGCATCTTATCTTATGCAGATATTGACTTTAATACATCTTTGTAGACACCTAAATCTGATTACCTTAATCAATCATATTTAGTGCCTTCTAGGACATATCAACTAAGTAATTAAACGTTACCTAATTGACCTATGTCATCCCCTAGCCCTAATTCATTCAATTAATTGGCTATAGTCTTGATTAATTATTAAAAGCAACCAATAGCTTAATAATTAATTAAAACTCTTTTTCCCTATTATTGACTGAATATGCTATTTATGTAATTCAATTCATTAATATTCCCTTTAACCCCTAACCTAACCTATCCCAACCACCTAACCTTGAGTTCTAACTCAACCCAACCTCTTCACACATGCTAACCTAACTAATCCCAACCACC
>MU226016.1:273362-283588 GCA_018584345.1 Thuja plicata
CCATCTAGTTTGGTAAGAAAGCACATAATCTTTTAATTAAAAAATTCTCATTTCACTTTTTGGTGTTTAAAAAGAACAATGTATGTACTCACATCATTTCACACTTAGTTTTGGGTTTCAAAGTCAAAAAAAGTCAAAGTCAACAAAAGTCAAAAGTCAACAAAAAGTCAAAAAGTCAACAAAAGTCAAAAAAAGTCAACAAAAGTCAAAAAAGTCAACAAAAGTCAAAAGTTGATATTTATTTATTTGGGCTTAAAACAAACATGCACAAATATCGAATGCCTTAAGCAAATTGAACACATAACTCTTGAATGCATTAACAGAATTGACATCTTGTTTCGAAGTTTTTCAAAGTTTTTCAGATTTGGATTCCTAAAAGCTGAACAAGTAATGAAATCAATCTTGAATTACTTAAGCGGAAATTGAACTCTTAATCCAAAAATCAAATCTTAAGTGCCTAAAGATTAAACATTCTATCTTTCAGTTTTTCAAGTCATGCAAGCAATCAAAACACTTCAATCTTTGGGTTTAAAACTGAACACTTAATCACACTCAATCTTGAATGCACAAGCAAATCAACACTTTGTTTCATTTTTTTATTTTTTTTTAAAAACACGCAAGCAATCAAACACTTGCAAAATTGGGGCTTAAATTTGAACAACTCAAACGAATCAAATCTTGAATGCTTTTAAAGCAATTGAATAAGGCAAAATAATATTTCAGCTTGGAGCACTTAAAATCAACCACTTGCGAGTTTACTTTTGCATAAAAATCAAACATTGCCTAACTTATTAGATAATCAATCAAGTGTTTGACATCTTTGGTGCACTTGCACAAAATCCTTTTTTAGAACACAACCTCACTTCACGCACTATCCTCTCCCATTGGCTCTCGTGGTCGTTGGTGCAAGAGAAAGGTGGTTGTGACCGTTCAAACTTTTTCACAGATCTTCTCTTGAAAAATCTTCAGACCTGCTTAGAGGGGCCTGTCCAGAAGAAGCATGAGTCCTTCTAGATAATGACCCCAAACTGATAAATCCTTTGGCCGGTATATAAATAAGGCGCTAACCCAAAGAGCATCTATATCCTTTCAAGCTCGGGCAGGTCATGTTCAATGGTAGTCCAGACTGGGTGAACCCCCCAGCATATCAGCATGATTGAACTAGGCTCTTAAGTGAGTCATGTCGTACAAACTGATTGTGGGGACACCACAAAAATACTATCAACTAATCAATCTAGCAACCTACCTGATCCATCCCCAAAAGCTTGATAATCGGCTGGGCAAGGAAGATAGTAACTTCCCTGAGAAATTTGCACATTTGTGCCACCTTGAGCATTTGGATTCATCTAATACGACATCATGGAGCCATAGCGTGCTTGATGGTGTTTGTATTCTGATTAGCTCTTATGTGTGTGCCTACGTATGTGGACAAAGGTTTTCAAGCTCACCGCATCCTTAAGGTAGAAAGTGCTTGTACATTTTTTCAGTGTTACAAACCTTGTGCAAAACAGTTCTTGAACATACACAAATCTAAAAGTTTTGAAAGTCCTTTTTCCAAGGAGATCGACATTTCATTCTTCTTGCAAGGTTTCTTTTCCTCTTGCAAGATTGTTTGCTCACAAATTCCAAAAGTTCATCACTTGTTCCAAAAGCAAAAATAATCCAAGGCACACTTGTCGTAGTCACTGCCTACAAAAGTATCAGATTGAACTCATGTCCCATTCCACCAAGCATAAAAAAGTGAAGACTCCTTTGCCACATATCTACCAAGAACAAAAGGCCATAACCAAAGAGGCCAAGAAATATCAGTATATCACTAAAATCATTAAGGCAGAAAACCACAAACTTGAAGAATACGAGAGGGTCGAGTACAACTACAAAATTCTTTGTTTTCTATAGAAATTCCACACCAACAATGCCTTCATTCACTTTGAGATCTCCACCAATCTAGCCTATCATCCAGTTGTTCATGCAAACACACATACTTGATTTCACACAGTATGCCTAGCAACTTCATCACTACAATCAGTCACTCTTCCTCTTCTTAGATCACTTAGCTTGCATTTAGGACTTCCCTAGTTGTCATCCCTAGAATCACATCACACATCACACAACATAATCTGCGTTCAATCCTAAACCATCCCTTAGAAATTCTTAACCAATCCTAAACCATCCTAGTTAATCCTAAACCAATCTTATCAAATCCTAGATCTATCCTAGCAACCCTACATCAGCTTTTAGCCATCCTTGTCATCCTAGAAAGCACATCCTTTACTTGGTATCCTAGCCTCTTTTTATGTTTCTTACCCTTCATCCTAAGTCAAAGACCATCATCTTAGGTATCTTTAGAATGACGCACTGTTCTAAAGATATCCCCCCTCCGTCTGTGGAACCTCATCACCTTGAGCAAAAGGTTGGTTCACATTGATCGAGAATATCGTCAAATTGAAGACCACAAGTCTATCCTAGGTTTTGGCAATCATATCCACCTTGATCATATATTAGGAAAGCAATCCTTAAATCAGTCTTTTTTTACCAATTCATCCTTAGTCTTTCAGGAAGCATCCCCATGATCATAGATAGCGTCATCTTAGCATCGTCATCCTTAGTCTTTTTTAGGACAAGCCTTGCATTTTATCTTGCATCTTGCATCCATCTTTGTAGGAAATTCATTTCATGCCACCCATCACACAAGACGATAAGAAGAGGAAAGACATGGCCCTTAATCATTCAGCTAGTTCATCTGACCCAATGATAGATCACTCCAACGTGATGGATTCCTTTGATCCATGACAGAACATACCTATCCAATACATTTGGGTAGACACTAATGAGATTTCCACCATGAGTACTATCAAAACATTCATCAATCATCCAACGCATGTTCACATGGTAAGAGCCATGACTGGATGCAATAGCAATCAGGTACTCACAGATATTTAGAAACAAGGAATCCAATTCCCACCTTCGATTATACCCACACTTATCACACAACCTATGGGAATTTCAGGAGCGTGTCCTTACACCATCCAAAATGAGGTTGTTGGTCCCCTTCAGTGAGCCTTGCAGGTAGGATCTCTTATCTCATAGATGGTACAACATTCCATCCCACCTTTCATAGTGCACACGACACCTCCATCTACCTCGTTCACAGTCATGGGAGCCCTACCTCCTAATCCACCATCAATAGCACAAGAAATACATCCCATCGCTATGCAAGCACCTGTGCCTCTTCAAAACATAGTCACTCCACTTTCCCAAGCAATCCCAACATTTGTCGTACGATTCCCACCACCACTAGTTAACACTCTGCAAACCAACATTCCACCCATCCCCACTCAGCCCATTTAAAATACAACAACCAGTTCGTAGCATCAAAGCACCCAAATCTCCATGCCTGTTCCTCCCTTTTTCTCTGCAGCATACCCACAGCAGCAAGTATACTTCACCACAAGCATGCCACCTACCAACGCCCATAATCAACCCTTATTTCCACAAGGGCCCATTTTCCCCGCTCTGCCAACAACACACTCACAACGTATGCCAGCAGTTCTTCTGCAAAAACAATCCAACCCACATCCTCCACCACCATTTCCTCAAAACAATCAACCAACACAAAGTGCTTCCTCATCCACTTGGAATAACTACCAAGCCGCCATACAAGCCTTGGGAATACTTGTACAGCAGTAGAATACCAATCCATTTACATCTTGTACACAGCAACCACAATTCAACCCCTTCGCCTCAACACAAATTCATATCCCCCCAATCCCACAGCAACAACCAATCCTGAAACAAAAACCTATTCAAAAGCAACAACCAAACCAACAATAGAAACCTATTCAGCAGCAACAACCCCAGCGATCCCAGCCATAAAGCACAAACCCCTTTGTTTCTCATGCACAGCCACAATATAACCCTTTCACGACCTAGCACCACCTCCTATTCAACCTATGCAGCAAATACAACCATTAGCACAAAATCCTAATCCACTCATCGCACAAGTGCTACAAAAAATTATGAATCCTTTTGCAATACGCACTCTGTCACCCTATCTACTCAGCAGCCACAACCTAGCTATGCCAACTACCTAGCTATGCTATCTTCTACTGCCTCACAACTAGTCCCTACACCACAGCAAACCAGTGTTCCCATCAATCCCAACTACTTCATTCCACCTACTAGGGGCACTCCACCTCAGAACACCTATCTATCATCCTCTGGCAATATGGCACCACCACCCAATGCAAGTGCACAGTCCCCTCATCTCACTTATCCAACACCTCAACAGATACAGGCCTACTTCCAGCAGATACAACAACATCATGCATTTCCACCCCCTCCACCACACTATTCCCCTCAATTATAGTTCCCATCACCCCAACAACCTATCTATATTGACCAGATACTGCAATAACCTCCGCAAAACCCTCTGTATTCACTAGCTCCATTCGACCCCTATCTCATGAGCGAGATCAACATGTCAGCAAATAACAATCCTCCACCAACCAATTTAGAATGGGAGGAAATGAAGAATTCTTTAAAAGAGCTACGTGTTGGAACTGAAGCAAAGACCTTCAAATTTGAGGAAGTTTGTGCTTACCCGTTTGATAGATCTATCAATGCCATACCCTTCCCCAAGCACTTTGAAACACCCAAGTTTGACAAATATCAGGGGAAGGGAGATTATTTAAGCCACATGAAAGAATTCTACATGGCATGCCAAGAAGTGGCCTATAACGATAACTTCCTCATGAGGCTATTTCCCAAAAGCTTAGGAGGGACCTCTCTTGAGTGGTTCTACAAGATCCCCTATGGCACAGTCTCTACTTTTGTTGAACTATCAAAGAATTTTGTGGCCCAATACACACACAATATTGAGAATGAACTCTCCCTGGTCGATTTATGTAATTCCAAATAGAAGGGAGGAGAGAGCTTGGTAGATTACCTTCAGCACTGGCAAGGACTTACCACAAGGTTGTCCTATCAACCCCCCGAGAAACATCTCATCAAGGTCTTTATTAATAACCTTCATCCCAAGCTTGCCTATCATATGCACATGAATTGTATACAAACCTATTAGGACATCAGAATCAAAGGCGTGGATCTTGAAAGAGTTCTTGTAGAATATGGTGTCATAAAGCACTATAAAGAATCACAACCTAACAGAGGCAACAATGATTGCTCCAGATATTGGAACAAAAACAAGAATGTCATAACTGATGGAGCCACTGACACGAAACATGTCTAGATTGTTATGGCAGGTCCTCAAGCATCCACTACCACATACCAACAACAACAACACTATCAGAAAAATTCCCCAGCGTAGGCATACCAACAACCACCGCACTATCAACAGAACTCCCCCACACTAACCTATCAGCAAACACAGTATCAACAAGTTCCACCTCCCCCGGCATATCACCAAGAAACCCAACACCAAGCCACACAATAACAAACCATACATTCGCAGCAAGATAACCTACCCAATTATCAGCATAATCCCTAGCATTTTCAGAATCACACTCATGCAATATCAGTCTAACAGGGACAGAGCAGACCATGAAGAGATCAAAATTCACCTAAGCACATGTTCACCCCTTTGGGTAAACCTATAGATGTTATTTTCCAAATAATGGGAGCAGCAAACCTAGTAGTATATCCTCCACCAATGCAACCTTTTGAGGACTCTTCTCCAAAACTGCAATGGTTCAATGTCAACGAATATTGTGACTACCACCGTGTTAAAGGATATGCCACAATCAGGTGCATGAAGTTAAAACACTACATCCAAGACCTAATTGATCACAAGGATATTGAAGTAGATTCTATAAACAAAACCTCACCCAATAGCAATCTAAAGATCTATCAAAATGCATTCCCAAACCATGACAATAACACGGGACCTACCAACGCACACATTGCTCCAACATCCAATCAGGACAAAGGCAAACAAAGAGCTCATACCATTAATAACACTACCACTCATGTTTATTATGGTAGAATCATCGGTTGTATATCCCAAGTCGAGCCATCTGTTAATGTCATTCATGTGAAAGGCGTTGATACTAATTATGTTGTTACCACACATCATGGACACATAACTGTTGTAGGTGCTAGTACTGGCTCATCCTCTAGGGCACAATATAACTTATTGGAACATCTAGGGAATACACCCACCCAAATATCCATCTTGGATCTCTTGCGTACATCACCTGTCCATCAAGAGATCTTGAATAAAGCTTTGCAAGAGTCACATGTTCCCAAAAACATAGATCTCATCAGTTTCAAAACCTTGCGGGTCACTTATCCACATCTTATGCTATCTCTTTTAAACCCACTAACATGCCATCTATTGATCATTATCATATCCTCCCTCTTCGCATCGTCGTCATGGTCTGAAACTTTGTTGTTAAGAGAGTCATGATAGATAATCGTTCGACCTTGAATCTATGTACTTTAAAATTTTCAAAGGAACTGGGATACACTGAAACTAATATCATGAATTATGGCATCAAAATCAAATCCTATGACAATCTAGAACAAACATCATAAGGTACAATCTCCTTTCCCATTCAACTAGGCCCGGCAGTACAAGAGACAATTTTCCATGTGGTTGATCTTGAACTCCCATACAACATCCTCCTTGGACTCCTGTGGATTCACTCTATGTAGGCCATCCCTTCCACCTATCATCAATGTATCAATTTTCCATACAATGGAGTTGAGATCACTATCTATGTAGATCCCAAGCCCTTTGCATACTACCATGGGTTGGAAGCCTCCCATCCAGACTCAAATCATTGTCCTGGGACTGACCTTGGCACATCTATCGCCAGTTCCTCCACAACCCTTCCAAATCCAAACACCATCCTTTCATCCACTCTATCCATTGTCAAGATTGACCACCAAGGCTGTGGAGAATACATTCTAATTGATGCCTTCATTTTTGGAGCCCTCCCGACTGATCCACATACCAATGGGCGTCCATCCAGTTACATTAAGCAAAAGCCACCTGAACTAATGCAATTGTGTCCTACCACCTTTCTTTCTCACGGAATTCTGAATAGATAGGAAATAACACATGATATCAATCAATAGCTCTACAAATATCCCATGCCTCCTGAAAGTGGCCTCTTGAATTGCTTCAATGATAAATATTCGTCTGCTTACAAATTGGTCACTGAAAAGTGGAACTATCAAGGAGGTGGACTAGGCTCTGAAGAATAAGGCATGAGAGCCCCCATTGTGCCCTCCAAACTTCAAAATCACATTTCTTTGGGCTTTGAACATGATACATATAGCCTTGGCCATAACATGAATGGGGGCACTAGGGAAACCAGTCTAACCTATCACATTCCCCTGGGTAACATATGCGAATTCAAAAATATCCTAGAAGAGAAAATTATGAGAGCTTATGATGATATTGATGATGAAATTTTCCTCAATAACTCCGTACTTCACCAATTATCCCTCCACTTCATTAACCTTCCACTCCTCCATCCTGAACTCATTAAATGGGACCAACCAAGCATCATCCTGATAAACGAGTTCGAAAGCATGGCCGCGCTCCTAAACTTCATGGGAGCTACAGATCAGCAACCAGATTGGGGGAAGACTTACACACATGTATACACCTTGAACCTAGAAGAATACTTTAGAGGAGAGGAGGACTCTAGCTGCAAAATTGAAAAGCACAATAAAAAAGAAAGAAATGTATCTCTTAGTGAAAACCCTTCTGGGGAACTATCAACTCAGGAAAAAGAAGAAATAAAAGGCATATCTCCTAGTGAAAACCTTTTTGATGTGCCCAGAGATGGAGATTCTCCTCTCCCTATCATCCATGATTACAGGTCAGAATAGTCATCTATTCTCATCGAGGAAACCCAGCCTGTTAATCTGGGTATAGAGGACCAGCCTTGCCTCACTCACATTGCAGCATCCTTGACAGAAGCAGAAGAAATGATCTTCACAGCTCTTTTAAGAGAATATTTAGACATCTTTGCATGGTCCTACTCTCACATTCTAGCACATTCTTTGCATGTTCCTACTCTCACATGCCTGGCTTGGATCCAAAACTTGTAGTACATCATTTATCTATGGATCCTAACATTAAACCTGTCAAAAAAAAGTTCCAGAAAATGTATCCCAAAGTTGCGTTAATGGTCAAAATAGAACTTGAAAATCTCTTAGCAGCTAGAATCATCAGAGCAATAGATTACTCAGACTGGATTTCAAATATGGTCCCAGTCTCTAAGCCAGATAACTTCATCAGAATCTGCACTGACTTCCGAGATCTCAATAAAGCATGTCCAAAAGATGACTTTCCCTTGCCTAATATCGATATGATAGTGGACCTCACTGCTGGACATGAGATGTTGTCTCTCATGGATAGATTTTTAGGATATAATCAGATCTGTATAGCAAAAGAAGATCAGCATAAGACAACATTTACAACCCCATGGGGTACCTTCTGTTACAACATGATTCCATTTGGGCTCAAGAACGTTGGTGCAACATATCAGAGGGCCATGACCATCATCTTTCATGACATGATCCATAAGATCCTTGAAGATTACGTGGATGATATATTGGCTAAATCACAAAATAGAATAGATCACCTAAATGATTTAGAGGCAGTGTTTAATCGACTTCAACATTATGGTCTCAAGCTAAATCCAAAGAAATGTGTCTTCGGAGTTACATTAGGAAAGCTCCTTGGCTTCATTGTATCATGGCGTGGCATCGAGATAGATCCTTAAAAAGTTAAAGCAATCATGGAAATGCCTCCGCCAAAGACACTTAGACAGTTGCGCAGTCTACAAGGAAATCTTCAATCAGTGTGTAACTTCATCTCACAGCTTGTAGACAAATGCCAACCTTTCACGCATTTGTTGAGGAAAGATCATAGTTTCAAATGGGATCCTATATGCCAAAGAAGCTTCGACAAAATCAAGGAATATCTAGAAAATTCACCTATTCTAGTACCACCTACACCAAGAAAACCTCTCATATTATATATATATATATATATCTGCAACAACAACAACACTAGGGGAACTCCTAGCCCAGTTAGATGACAATGGAAAAGAGCATGCTATCTACTACATCAGCTGCACTTTGGTGGGTTATGAGCTAAATTATACACCAATGTAAAAAGCATGCCTAGCAGTGGTTTTCATCACTCAAAAGCTTCATCACTACATTCTTAGTCACACAATCAAGATTATATCAAAAGTAGACCCACTCAAGTATCTTCTATCTAAAACAACTCTCATAGGCCGTATGGCTAAATGGGTAATGCTTCTCAGCGAGTTTGACATCCAATATATCGACTAAAAAGTTGTCAAAGGTCAAGTCATCGTAGATCAGTTAGCAGAGGCACCATTGATTGATGTATATTTGTTATTCATGGAATTTCCTGATGAATATCTATGCATGATCAAAGAAAAACCAGCCTGGAAGTTATTCTTTGATGGTTCATATACATCTCATGGTTCTGGGGCTGGAATCCTCTTTGTCACTCCACAAGGTGATTACATTCTGAAATCATTCAAATTGGGATTCCCTTGCACTAAAAATATTACAGAATATGAAGCATTAGTTGTAGGGATTAGCATGGCCATTCAATGGAACATAACAAATATCCAGGTTTTTGGTGATTCTCAGCTAATCATAAAGCAAGTGTTAGACAAATTCCAAACAAAAGATCATAATTTGTTACCTTACAAAGAGATGGAAGATAAAATGAAGGAGCATTTCATCAATATGCAAATCACCCAAGTGCCACATCTACAAAACAAGGTTTTTGATGCAATGGCTACAATCGGATCTCTTCTAGAAATACCCCATGATGCAACGCAGTATGAGTTCTTGGTTGAGCAACTTCACGCACTAGCTTACGAGAGCGATGACATTAATCGGGTCTATGTCTTGGTTGGTCTTTAGTCCCCATGGTACCATGAAATCCATGCTTATCTAAAGAATGGTATCATATCTGTAAGGAAACTTAGGTGCGGAAACAGCTTCCTACGCTAATCTCTATAGGAAAGTATTGTGCAAATTCTTTTCAATCGTTACAATTACAGATTCATTAACTACTTTAACAAAGATATTGCAACCACATACCATGCATACAGAAAACAGATAATGACACAATGATATACCCTGGGGAAAACCTTTCGGTAAAAAACCCCAGCACTCCAAAACCTGCACAATGTATTGAT
>MU226016.1:292361-302528 GCA_018584345.1 Thuja plicata
ATCTTTGGATTAGGAATTCAATCCCTTCCCCAAAGTCAACAATCTCAAGCCAAGCCTATCCATATGCATTTAAGGCTCTTACACCTTCATAAATGCCTCTTACATCCCTCATTAAGGCTCTTACACCTTCATAAATGCCTCTTACATCCCTCATTAAGGCTCTTACACCCTCTTTATGAGCCTTATCTTCTAGAGGCTTCTTGTTCCATTTCCCTAAATGGTCATATTCCTCCCTACTTTCAACCCAATCCCCTTGTGACAAGTGTCACAATTTGATGCACTTGAAGAAGCACAATCCATGTGCTCTTTTCTATTGGCATTTTCACCTCTCTTCAAATTTGCATCCTGACCCTTAATTCCTCACCCATTTTCTATAAAAGAAACCTCATTCCTTCATAATTTCATCCACCTTCCATGTAGAGTTATAATGCTATTTTGAGAGAAAATCATAAATCTATCTTTTAGAGAAGAGTTATAATGCTAGTTTGAAATCACAGCTTGAAGCTTGAAGCACATCCATGAGCACACATCCACAACAAATGGACAAATCCAATGAACAAAATGGAGTTTGAATGAGCTTGTAGGAGGTTTGCACTTTCTTCATTTAGCTTATTTCAAGTTTTCATTTTATTTCTTAGCATGTATGTAGTTTAGATTCTTAGTTATTGAATGCTTTATTTATTATCGTGTTCCTTTATAACTAATTTTCATAGCTCACATTCTTATGTTAGGAACTGGTATAAATATAGCATTTGAGAAAACAGATCCTTACATTCCTTTTTTCTTTAATTGTAATTAGTGTGATCCCCTGATCCATTAGATTGGGTGAACTCTGGTTTCACTAGATCCACTACTTCTCTCTTCTTCTTTCTTTCTCCATGTCAAATTCATCTTATTCTTTATCTGCTCAATAGTAGGTATCGGGTCTCTGGTCTTGCACTTTCTCTTGGTATGACCGATCTTGTGACAACTATAATAGACCAAAATTTCATTCATCCAACTCTTGGATTTACCTCTAAAGTGTATCATTATACAATTTTCTACAATATGACCATATTCACCACAATAATGATATCTATGTCTTGTATTGTAATCCCAATTAAATGTGTTACCTTTCCTTGGTGCATTGCCTTGTTTCTTGGATGTCCATTTGGATTTTGCATTGAATCTGCAATCTTGATTTCTATGACCAAACTTCTTGAAATTGTAACAATGTCCTTGGAATCTAGGTTAAGTAGGTGTATTCATAGTCTTTGACCTACATTCATGTGCCTAGTGTCCATGCTATTTACAGTTAAAGCAATATCCATTAAATTTAGGTTTAGGATTGGATTTACCATTCTTGCTTTGGCAAATGTTTGTCCTGTGACCCGATTTCCCACAATGATGACATGTATGTTTGTTGTTCTTCTGTTGTGCATTTCTCTATTCTCCACTCTTTGATGATTCTCCTTCTTTAGTGGAAGACTGGTGCTCAGTATGACCAAGTCCAGAGGTGTCATTGGTCCTTCTTTGATGAAGAGTGCACTACAAGAAGACTTTAGTAGGCTCCAACTCCCTATAATTGTCTCAAACTGCTTATTCAAGTACCCCAAACCCACACTTACCTTCTTAGGGTGTATAAACACTTATCCAAGAGGCCAATTCACTCTTTGTATCACCACTTGGCTTCCCAAACCAAGACACAAATCTCTACAACTTTACCCTTTAGGGACACTTTCCCTAAACTAAGCCTAAGAGTGGAACTCTTCACCAGAGGCTTTGATCAACCAATTTAAGTGATGGTATACTTTACTTAGACCCCAAGGGTTGAGAATCCACCAATGGATTTAGTTCTATAGACCCAAGGTTAGTCAAACACTAACTGGTCTAGATTCTCTTGTAGCCCTATCCAGAGGGTATTTTGAGTGTAACTTGCTATCACTAAAGGATCTCATTGGTCTAAATAGGTTTCTAGATACTCTTTATGGTTTTTTGAAACCCCCCAAAGCCTTAGTACTTCACTCTACTCCTGCACTACTAAACTCTTGCAAAGATCACATGCCTAATTAGCTAGGTTAGGCTTGGATTACTAAGAAAATGGTCTAAGGTGGGTTCACAGAATGAACACAAGGGCTTAGATAGCTTCCTCTACCCAAAAATGACCTAGATCCACCATTGATTCAATCCTCCCAATGATATAGTTCACATTCATGTAACTGTGCCGAGGAACCAGGCTAATTACATAGAGATAATTAGCCTAGGGCTTTGTCTCAAAATTCATAGAACCAACATTGAGCTTCTAAGCTTTGGGAATCTTAAAAATCATGATCCTAACTTGTATTTCCCAAGTGGCCGAGAAGATCCACTGGATAAATCCCAAGTTAGGATCACATCTTTGGAGCAGACCCAGTAAACTAGGGATTCTCAGACAATGAGTAAACAAAAATCTCTAACTCCTATGAAACTTTACAAAAACAAATGAAATCAACTGGAATGTTGCAATAACTTAAAGTATCACAAATTTATGCAGCTAGATCCACAAAATGAATCTATACCAGGTCGTACACACTCCAAATAACTAAAAAAAATCTTCTATTTCCTTCTCTAAACATCAAACTCCGTACACAATAGCATCTAACCTTCCTAGAAGGCATAAGAACATAACATTCCATCATCTTGGCATTACAGATGCTCCAATAATTTTGTGTGGCCATTTCCATTTGAGTTGTCATTCCTCGAGCAACATTTTGAAAAACTTTCTCATGCAACATTTTGCAAAAAGACAACTTTTTAGCAACATTTGTCAAAGTTGCTATTTTGAGAAAAGTTCCAACACTACCAACCTCCAAGGGTGTGGGAGAGGTTTAAAACCTACCAAGAACCTATCCTAAGGTTTCAAAACATAAAAATCTTACAAAAGAATAAAATAACCAAAAGAGACTAACATGGTCTAACATGGTTTGAGGAACCCATAAGGTTTATAACTTACCTTAGGTTCATTCACCTTACACAATAGACCCACGCATGCACACACTAGGGTGATCCAAGGGATTCACCTTATTACAAATAACTTAAGAAAAAATAGGAACTGTAGGAGGTGCCCTGCACCATACTCCCCATGGAAAAAGTAACTCAAGTCTCTTTAGTTGGGAGGTCTTCAAGTGGATATCCTATCTTTTGAATGTCTTCAGGGGCCATCCAGGTAGCATCTTCAATGGGTTGGTTTTTCTATTTGACTAAGTACTCATAGTAAGTGGCCCTCCTAGTTTTCTTGTTCACTCTCTTATCTAGAATATTTTCAATCTCAAGAGGAGTTGCTTGGGGCATGTCCTTGAGTGGTTGGAGTGTAAGAGGCTCTGGAGTACCTGCAAGATCGTCAGTACTAACAACACCTTTATAAGCATAGATATCTGCAACATTAAAGATAGGAGATAAACCAATGTGAGAAGGGAGATCAATCTTGTAGGCATTATTGCCACATTTCTTCAAAATCTTGAAAGGGCCAAGATTTTTCATCATAAGCTTTGTATATTTCTCCTTGGGTAGCCTCTCTTTCTTGAGGTGAATCATCACCAAATATCCTACTCTGAACTGTAAGTCTCTCCTCTTTTTTTTAGCATGTTCCTTGTACTTCTCATTGGTATGTTGTAGTTTGGTCTGTACTTGTTCATGAATGTTCTTCATTACTTCAGTAAAGTATTCTTCTAGGGCACTTCTTTTGTCCATATCTTTGATGTCTCTGAGTTCCAATACCCCTCTAGGGTGAGTACCATATACAATCTGAAATGGAGTTAAACCACTACTATTGGCTGAATCATTGAATGATAATTTTTCTTGTGCTATGATAGTATCCCAAGTGGCTCCATGTTCTTGGGTGAGGCATCTTAAAAGGTTTCCAAGGGACCTATTTATGACTTCTATCTGACCATCAGACTGTGGGTTATATGCAGATGAAAGAGAAACATTTTTTCCTAGCTTTCTCCATAGTGTTCTCAAAAAATGTCCTAAAAACTTAGGATCCCTATCTGATATGATTGACAGTGGTCGTCGATGAAGTCTTACAACTTCTCTGAAGAATAATCCTGCTATGTGAGATGCATCATGAGTTGTTCTACAAGGAATAAAGTGTGCCATCTTTGAAAATCTATCTACTACAACATAAATCCTATCAAATCCAGATTTGGTCTTTGGGAGACCTAGGAAAAAGTCCATACTTACTGAATCCCAGGGTTTTGAAGGGATGGGTAAAGGAGTGTATAACCCAGTGTTGGAGGTGTTCTCTTTGTCTTTTTGACAAATTGAACAACTTTCCACAAAGCTCCTGACATTTTTCTACAATTTGGGCTAGTGGTAGAACCTTCTAACAAACTTCAATGTTTTGTCCACCCCAAAGTGTCAAGCTAGGCTTCCACAGTCGAGTTCACCAAAATGTAAGATCTAAATTTGGATGAAGAAGGATATCTAAAGTAAGATTTGCATAATGAGAATTGCATAAGGAAAGAGACCCTAAATCCAATTTCAATCTTTTACATTTAATTATTATGATGGAGAATGGAGAAATACTCACAAAGAATAGTGGGATAAGATACCTACCTCATACTATAGCAGATCTGGAAAAACTCATTTTTTGAAGCATGTATTGAGTTTTTGGAAAATTTGAAGTATGATCCAGAATCGGAATGCAGAGACAAACAAAACCCAGAAATATTTTTTCGATCTAAATTTTTCCTGAGAAAAAGGTCAACCTTGACCCATAAATGTCACCCCTAACCCAATAATGTCGACCCTGACCTGCGCTGCCTCAACAGAGAATCTATTTTCAGATCCCGGTAATTTTCTGAAAAGGGTATCCAAATCTGGTCTCAGATCTGCTTTTCTATACCTGTAACTTCTAAAAATAGCACCTACAAATATCTAAAAAGAGGGGTATGGGGTGGCTATATTGGGTTTTTCCTTAGTCAAACCCCCATTTTGGTGGTCTCCACCTCCACGAATAGCTGAATATATAATGTATGTGTGTGTATATTTCTCTTTTGGAAAGAGTCTTAAAATATGCAACATCAAGATCTAATCTTCTAGATTAACAATCTTAACATAACATAGAAATGAGAAAGTAATGCATAGATTTGAATATGTTAAAGAAAGCATACCAAGCCCCCAAGGCTAAATTTTTCCCATCAACTCACAATCTGTAATTGCTACCCCATGATAATGTCTTTTGAATGCTTGAATGTTGAGAATGGTAGATCCAAAGAGAAGAGCACCTTCTTGTTTCAATGAAGATCTATAGTACCTTTTCCTCCAAAATGCTTGAATGAAATATGGTATTTCCTCCTATCTTGTATCTCTATATCATCCTCTTACTTTTTTGCATCATAATTTCATCATATCATCTCCCAATTTTCTTTCATGATCAAATGAAGGCCAAAGAGAGTGTTTATATAGAGATCTCTGTATAGGCCTCCTAGGGAATATCAAGGGACCCAAATTCAAATGTCACCTCAAATCATGGTCCAATTAAAATCACCAACCAAGGAGGGGATATATTAATTCAAATATCGAAGAAAAAAATTCTGCATCCGAGCCCGGGGACCTATTTTAAGTTCCGGACCCCGATAAGCTCTAGATTTGAAAGCGGGGACCAGCACCCGACAAGGGTCTATGTCAACCTCACCCTTAACCTAGGTCAAGGTCGAGCTCATCCCTAACCTATCTCAAGGTAAACCTTGACCCTGACCTAGGTCAAGGTCAACTTTGACCCTAACCTGAGGTTTCAGGCAGGTCACTAGAAAGTATCTATGGGATTCCCAAGTCAACCGGGGACCTAGGAAGGTGAGGGAACATTCCAAAATGTTAGAAATAATGCCTAGAGGTCTAGATAGAGTAGGATGAGACCTAGGAGGACCAATACATAGGTCCTACCTAGAGAAAAGAACCATGGAGAGGGAAATCTAGGAGGACCCACAAGATCGTAACCCTAATTTCACCTAAACATGTAGAATCAAGCACAAATGTATCCTAAATGAAAATATAATATGCAAACATATTAAATGAGGGTGCTAAACCTACCAAAATGGAAGGGATTCCATTTTAAAATGATACATTTAGCCCCCACTTTAGCTTAGATATGACACTACGTGAATATGCAAGCTAAAGTAAGAAAACATCATAAAGTATAAAAAGGATATAGTCAAGTCCTCAATGCAAAGATCCTACAAGAAATCATTAGTTTCCACAACCTGTAGCACACAAGGTTATCAAAAGGTTGCATTGAGGAATAAAAATCTAAGTTGCAGGTAAAATATAAAGGAAGGAAAATCTTTATTTTTTATTTTTATTAGGGTTTGATTGTGTATTTCCCTAACTTTTACATTTAAATTGTAATTTTATTGAAATGTGATTATGAGGAAGATAAAATGATCCACCTTTATCCCCAAATGCACAAATGCAAGATCCAAGTTGATCAATCCAAGAGAAGGATTAATGCATAAATGAATCAACCATTTGGAAATGAGAGTAAAGAAGAAGATCTTAAATTCTATTAATTAATGATGTAGATATGATATATGATAGTAATTAAAAAGGATGAGAAGAAGAACCAACCTTAAAGAATTTCAGATCCGGAAAATGTTGTTTTCTGAGGTCTGTAGATTGTTTCTGGAAAATCTGAAGTATGATTCAGAACCGGAATGTAGAGACGAAAAAAAACCAAAAATATTTTTCTGACCCGATACCATCTTATGAAAAATGTCAACCTTGACCCACAAATGTCACCCCTAACCCAGTAATGTCGACCCTGACCTGCACAGTGTCGATAGAAAATCTATTCGTGGAGCCCGAAAGAAAGCCGAAAAGGGTATCCAGATCTGAATCCAAATATGCAATCCCAAACCTGTACCTATAAGAAAAATAGGTTTTTTTTTTTGTGGGAAGGGGTTTGCCTTAGTCAAACCCTGATTTAGGAATTAACCTTGAAATCAATAAAGTATATAATGCTAGCAAGTAGTAGAATTGAATCTAAGAATGAAGCTATGATATTTAATAGATATGCAATTGTAATTCAAATGTAAGAAAGTATGTAAATATGAAAGCTTTGACTCAATAAAGACCATAAACCTCCATGATTGTATGCTTGGAATCCACCTTGAAGAATTAATGAAAGAGTCTTGAGGATGCACAAAGGATCTTGAAGGAAGATCACACCACCATGATGACTAGATCTAGGGTTTGAATGATGAATCTTGGAGGTTTGAACCAAATCCCTTCAAAGGCTTGAAAGCTTGAATCCTTGATCTTCAATGGAGAACTTGAATGCTTGAGAGGAAGACTTGAAGAAGCTTGAAAACATGTAGAACAATGGATGCTTGAAATTTTTGCTTCTTGACAAAATCTTAGTTAGAGTTTTTTGCACTTAGAAGACTTAGAGAAAATGAGAGGAGAAAGCTCCCTTTTATATGAAACTAGGGCACAATCTTATAAGGAGGCTGACATAGGATAATTGAATTCCCATTAAAGCCTTTACCCTTAGGAGAGGACCTATATTAAATATAATTTAGGAATCGATGCTTCGGAACCCAAAACAGCCAACCCAGAAGTGGGAAACAACTTTTGTAAAGACCGACATCCAAAAACTATGGGACCCTGAGATTTGAACCCTGGGTCAAGGTTGACACAGACCCAAAAGGTTGACCCTAACCTTGAGGTCTAAGATCTTAGGTCTGCAGTCTAGAATGCAGAAAAATAGATGGAAAGAAGTGGACAGAAAGGTAGAATGGGAGGAAAGCCAGGTCAAAGTCAAGAACCCATTCAAGGTGCCCAATATGACCCCAAACCACCTACTCAAAAGGATAAACCAGTCTATCATGGAAGTGCTTCCATTTTCTGACTATACATTTAGCCCCCACTTTAGCGAGAGTATAGAAATCAAACATGCTCACGGTAAAGTTAGAAGAAAGATACTGGTGGATCACAACAAAGTAGAATATCACTAAGTCAAGGACATGAGTCCCTATACCAAGGATTCTAACTCAACATACATACATAAAGATATGAAAGTAAAGAGAAATCAATCATAGAAAACATACATGATCGCATAAGCAAGACCAGAGCAACACTATAGATAACATAGCTTCATGATCTAATCCTACTAGCATGAAAGTAAAAAGAGAGAAAAGAAAAAGTGATAACCTTGCCCAGTAAGTTGCCCACCTTACTATGAATCACCAAGGAGGGAGAGCCCAACAGGTTTACCCATAAATTGTGCTTTGTAATTGTAAATGCATCTTCTGACGGCTTTTAAAATATCCATAGATCCACATTCTTGTATCACTATGGAATATAAAATGCGTGTCCATTCAGGATTTAGCAACTTATGTGTATTACCTTTCAAGGATTTAGCATATTGTAAAATAAAAGGGTGTGTATCTCTTCAGGATTTAACAACTTATGTGCGTTACCCTCTGAGGATTTAGCATAAAAGTAAAAAGTAAAAATGTGTGTCTCTTCAGGATTTAGCAACTTGTCTGTGTTACCTTCCAAGGATTTAGCATGTTGTAAAATATAAATAAATGTAAACTATATTACAAGGGAGACCTTATATATTCCCCCCTCCTTATCATGACTACCTACTAGGAAAGATAAGGAAGAGGAAGAGGATACCTACTTCACAAGGTAAGGAGATATCTAGCTTAACAACAATGTATACCATATTCTTAGCGAAGAGCCTTGACCCTTACATCCAAGAACATAGATAATCGTGAAATGGATATGTCACGTATGGAAAAAGGATCCTCAAAGATGAAGAGATCTTATCAACAAGACCCTTACCATAGAGGAGTGCTTAGGATAAAATTGTCATCTTCTCAAGAAAAGAGGGACCAAAGATTCAATCAACAAACCCCCTATAATCAAGAGGAAGTAGAATCTTCGGATGAAGAAATCAAACTCTAACCCAAAGCAAGAGCAAGAGTTTATCAGAAACATAGTTTGCTAAATAAAGAAGAGGTGATGACCTAGGAAAATCACCTCTCATATAAGAGGGTATCAATAGTCAAAACACAAATATTTTTAAAGAAATAATGTTGTTAGATAAACACATGCTACTAAGCTAAGGAAAGTAGCTCCTTAGATAGAGGAAGAAGGAAAATACGTTTCTCCCCAGGTGTGAAGGAAAGGGATATATCAAATTATATCAAGAGATTTCATAGAAAAGAGATATCCTTAAAAAACAAATGTCTTAGAAAAGATATCATGGATAATTTATAGGGATAGAATATAGAAAGAATAACCAATTAAACTCAACACAAAAGATATTCTAAGAGTAAAATGGATCCTACAAGACTGGAATAAGATACCTCTTGCCCCCCAGTGAATAGAAAAGAGGAGAAATGCAATCTAGCTTATAGAGGAACAAGGGGAATGCCCTATATCAAAATTATGAAGAAATTGTATTACTGCACGGGAATGAGATATAATTCCCAAAGAAGCTCTTTCTCTAACATGTAGCTTGAAATGCACATAGTCAACAAGTAAATATTTATTACTATAATGAAAAGGACATTTATATTTAGAGAGAGCATTTCTTGGAATAGGTTTGAATATTTCTTTCTTGGAATTCATTAACTGGACATACAACTTTTTAGCCACATCTTGAGGAGTATCAGGGTGGTCTAAGGTAGGTGTTGGAAGAAGAATATGAAGAGGAGGATGATAGTTAAGATTAGCGACCTCAAATTGAGAAGGCGGGAAGCCTATACCATGCATATTTTGTTTAGGAGACACATGAATTGGGTTTTTAATGCCATGTTCATTAACACCAAGCCCTAAACCCTTATAACCTTGTTTATCAACCATAGTGTATCCTATAGTGTATCTATCTTGCAAAGCTTCTATGGGAGATGATTGATTATTGTGTTCATGAGAAAATGTTGTGTAAGGTGGAATGATGGTTTTGGGAGAAGTTTCTTGGGATTTTCCTTTAATATTATCATAGACCAGATAAGAAGGGGAAGGTAAATCTAGGAATTCTTGCACATCCTCATCTTGTATCGTAGTTTGAACCTCAACAAAAGTGTGAGAAGAACTAGGGATGGAAGATGGAAGAATAGGAGTAGGAGTATTAGGAATTGGATTAGGAAGGTTAAGAGGAAGATTAGGAAGATTAGGCAATGGTGTATCATCTACCAA
>MU226016.1:302578-325368 GCA_018584345.1 Thuja plicata
GTATCATCTACCAAATTCTTCACATAATCCAAAAGAGTAATGAGTCCATTACACACATCCTTAATAGAATTTTTAAAAGTAGGGAGACTAGTATTGGTCAATCTCATAATGGCATAAGCAAGCGCACCATGAAGAGTGAGGAATTTAATAAAATGGAGGATAGTCTCATACACATCATAAGTACTATAAAGAGATACTAAGAAAAGAATGATGAGAAAAATAGCCATACACCAAAAGATCTTCATAATGAATGAAATGCAAGAAGTGTTTTTATTTAAATTTTTATTTTTGGATTTATAAATGCAAATTTTAATCTAAGATGTAAATCTAACACCAAAGAGAAGGAGTTGTCTATCGCGGGTTCACCAAAATGTAAAGGAAGAAAAATCTTTATTTTTTATTTTTATTGGGGTTTGATTGTGTATTTCCCTAACCTTTACATTTAAATTGTAATTGTATTGAAATGTGATTATGAGGAAGATAAGATGTTCCACCTTTATTCCCAAATGCACAAATGCAAGATCCAAGTTGATCAATTCAAGAGAAGGATTAATGCATAAATGAATCAACCATTTGGAAATGAGAGTAAAGAAGAAGATCTTAAATTCTGTTAATTAACAATGTAGATATGATATATGACAGTAATTGAAAAGGATGAGAAGAAGAACCAACCTTAAAGAATTGCAGATCTAGAAAATGTTGTTTTCTGAGGTCTGTAGACTGTTTCTGGAAAATCTAAAGTATGATTCAGAACCGGAACGCAGAGACAAACAAAACTCAAAAATATTTTTCCAATCTGACACTATCTTATGAAAAAGGTTGACCTTGACCCACAAATGTCACCGGTGACCTAGTAATGTCGACCCTAACCTGCACAACGTCGACAGAAAAACTGTTCATCGAGCCTAAAAGAAAGCCGAAAACGGTATCTAGATTTTAAGTCCAAATTAGGGTTAGGTGAAATTTTGGTGAACCCAACCTAGCATAGAAATCCTTAAAGCATGGACATTTTATCTTTTAGGAACTCTTGATCCCTCCAGTTTAAAGTTACACGGATCTCTCGATCCCGCCAGTTTTTAATTTACACATACATTATATATTCGGCTATTTATGGAGGTGGAGACCACAAAAACAAGGGTTTGACTAAAGAAAAACCCTATATAGCCACCCCAAACCCCTCTTTTTAGATATTTACAGGTGCTATTTTCAGAAGTTACAGGTACAGAACAACAGATCTGAGACTATATTTGGATACCCTTTTTAGCAAATTACTGGGATCTAAAAATAGATTCTCTATTGAGGTAGTGCAGGTTAGGGTCAACATTATTGGGTCAGGGGTGACATTTGTGGGTCATGGTTGACCTTTTTCTTAGGACTATGTCAGATCAGAAAAATATTTTTGGGTTTTGTTCGTCTCTGCGTTCCAATTCCGGATCATACTTTAGATTTTCCAGAAACTCAATATAGGCTTCAGAAAATGAGTTTTTCCAGATTTGCTATAGTATGAGGTAGGTATCTTATCCCACTATTCTTTGTGAGTATTTCTCCATTCTCCATCATAATAATTAAATGCAAAATATTGAAATTGGATTTAGGGTCTCTTTCCTTATGCAATTCTCACTATGCAAATCTTACTTTAGAGATCCTTCTTCATCCAAATTTAGATCTTACATTTAAATTTTCTCTCATTTTTGGGTCTATGTAGACCTCAACCCTGACCTAGGTCAAGGTTGACCTCAACCCTAACCTAGGTCAAGGTTGACCTTGACCTTGACCCAGGGGTCAAATCTCAGGGTCCCACAGTTTCTGGATGTCGATCTTTGCAAAAGTTTTTTCCCACATCTGTGTCAGCTGTTTCGGGTTCTGAAGCATCAATTCCTAAATTATATTTAATATAGGTCCTCTCCTAGGGGTAAAGGCTTTAATGGGAATTTAATTATCCTTTGTCAGCCTCCTTAGAAGATTGTGCCCTAATTTCATATAAAAGGGAGCTTTCTCCTCTCATTTTCTCTAAGTATTCTAATCGTGATCAAGCATTCTCAAACTATCATTAAGTGCAATTCTAGGAGGTAAGGAGAAAGAATTCAAGCAATCATTCATCCATCCTCAAGCATTCTAGATTCCATTTTCATGAAGGAGATCCATTGGAGGCCATTGAAGGATTCAAGCTACATAGTGCCCTTTTGGTGATCTCTCCATCCACCTTCCTCCAAGCCTCTTCCAAATCAAAAACCCATTCAAGACTTGGTGTTGCAGATCTACAAGAAAGAGATTGAAGACACCCTACATTCTACATTCCACATTTTGGTGTATACTTGTGGATCCATGGATTCCAATCCGCCACAAGGACTTTTTACAAGCAAGGTGAATTTATGCATTTACTTTGTTTACTTCTGCAATTTCAATTACATATATTTAAGGTTAATTCCAAAACTGGGGTTTGACTAAGGCAAACCACTCCCCCCCAACAAAAAAACCTCTTTTTCTTGTAGGTACAGGTACAGGACTGCATATTTGGACTCAGATCTGGATACCCTTTTCAGCTTTCTTTCAGGCTCCGTGAATAGATTTTCTATCGATATTGTGCAGGTCAAGGTCAACATTATTGGGTTAGGGGTGACATTTTTGGGTCAAGGTTGACCTTTTTCATAAGATGATGTCAAATCAGAAAAATATTTCTTCATTTTGTTCGTCTCTGCGTTCCGGTTCTGGATCATACTTCAGATTTTCTAGAAATAGTCTACAGACCTTAGAAAACAACATTCTTTGATATAAAATTCTTTAAGGTTGGTTCTTCTTCTCATCCTTTTCAATTACTATCATCTATCATATCTATATAATCAATTAACAGTATTTAAGATCTTCTTCTTTACTCTCATTTCCATATTGTTGATTCATTTATGCATTAATCCTTCTCTTGGATTGATCAACTTGGATCTTGCATCTGTGCATTTGGGGATAAAGGTGGAACATCTTATATTCCTCATAATCACATTTCAATACAATTACAACTTAAATGTAAAGGTTAGGGAAATACACAATCAAACCCTAATAAAACTAAAAATAAATAAAGATTTTTCTTCCTTTACATTTTGTTGAACCCGTGATAGACAACTCTTTCTTTTTGGTGTTAGATTTACATGTTTATGCTAGATCTTGCATGTTCTTTCAATTACATTCAAAATTAATAAATAAAAATCTTGTGTTAAGTTCATTTGCATTATATTGGTGTATGAGCTTTACCATCTCTACTCCTACTTATAGTATCCCGATTAGAAGAAGTCGTAGACTTATGGGTTCCTTCGATCCTGAGTCTTCCTCTCCTTTCCTTAGGATTCCTGAGGATAATTTGATAACTCATGATTCCAATCCTTCTATGGAGCATAACTCTTCTCACTCATCTCATGATGAGGATGATGCTTTAAGATTTCCTCTTGAACAAGTGCAAAACCTTTCAACCGAACTTGATAAAATGGGAAATTGGCTTATCCAAGAAAACCATAATCAAGATTCTATCCAAGCTATAGAGGCTCTTAACAAATTCCTCCGTGATAACATCCAAGGTGTTAATTTATTACGTAGTATTACTCATCTTGTGAATTTGAGTGTTAAACCTTTAGCTTAAGAAGCTCAAGAGTTAGAATTCACACCTATTGTCACTAGCGTAGGACCTTCTTCTGTTTCCCTACCTAGTATTCCTACTTACACTCCTCTTTTGATGACAACTTCTCTCCCAAGTGCACCTATCTCTGTGAGTGTTCCATCGGTATCTTTACCTACCTCACAACCTTCATATCATAGTGTGCCTTTTACTTATACTAATCCTCTTCCAACTATGGTTCCTAATGTTCCACTGGTTGTGTCTTCTATTCCTGTTGCTTCTTATACTTTTCCTAGTGTTCCCAATATTTCTATGCCACATGTTTCTTCTAATGATTCCATAATTATTAGTTTGGCTCAAACTGTGTCATCTTTACAACAACAACCGGCATCTTTAACTCAATCCAAATTTAGCATTCCTACATGTGACATGCGTAGTCCTTTATCTTTAGACATCATTTGTGCTAGTGTCCCTCAGCAAGCTGATATGCCTCATCTTGAGAATTACAATGGTAAAGGCAATCCTGTTACTCATGTTAAAACATTTCAAATCCTTTGTAGTGATTATGCTCATGACCATAGGATCTTATCTAAATTTTTTTCTAGAACCTTTCGAGATAAGGCTTTACAATGGTATTTTTCCTTACCTCCTTATTCCATTAATTCTTTTCCTAAACTTGCTAATTCCTTTATTCAACAATTTTAAAATAAAATTGGTCCACAAGTGTCCTTATCTGATTTAATGCATTGTAAACAAAACATTAAGGAAAAATTGACTGACTTTATTGGTAGATTTAAGCATTTACATGCTCAGATTTCTTATCTTGTTCCTGATATTGATATTCAACATATATTTATTTCAAATTTACAAAAGGATATTAGAGATAAGATCCTGCTTACTGAATTTTCCTCCTTTCAACAATTGTGTGTAACACTTCACCATTATCAATTACAAGTGAGTCAGTTTGAGAGCAACACTCCAATGGCTCCTATTCTAGTTGATAAGAGTGACAATGCTCCTAATCCTAATAAGTTTCAAAAACCTAACAACTATGTCAAGATTAATAAATAGATGAATGCAGTTTCTGATCAAGTTGCGGCTACATCTGCATCCACTTCTTTCCGTATGAATCATACATTTACTCCTCTCTGTGAAACTTTGCATTCTATAATGAGTAGGCTGTTAAGTGCTAATATGATTACCTTGCCTCCTATTCAACCTCTTCTTCCCACCATGATCACTTCAAAATCCTTTTATTCTAAAGCTTTCTACCAATACCATCGCTAGAATGGCCATGACACTGAAAAATGTTATTCTCTAAAGCATAAAATTCAAGACTTAATTGATTCTAAAGCTTTAACTGTTGATAATTTTTATGGTAATGGGAATAAATCTGTTTCTCCTCCTAATCAAAACCTTCAAATCTATACCAATCCTTTACCTACATATGATACAAATACTATAGCTCAACCATCTTCTATGGATATCATTTACGATTCAAAGATGGATGATCTTAATCATATTGTTAATCATGTAGAGAGTGTTGTGCCATCTCAGCTTACTGTTCAAGATCCTTCACCTCCACTTCAACTTCCAATTCCACCTAAACATCAAAAAAACAACTAAGGAAAAGCAACCTAGGGAACTTTTAATTACCTTTGATGATTCTAAAATAATTAAACCTCCCGATGGTCCCCTTTATATCTATGCTAGGATTTCTAAGATACCTACTCATGGTTGTCTAGTTGATCCCACATCTTTAATAAATTTCATTACTAAGGAAAATCTTTTTATGAAAGGCCTACAACGTGATTATGATGATCCATCTAATGCATGAATCCAAACATGTAATGGTTTTCTTTATCTTGCTTTTGGTTCTATTAACTTTCCTGTTGAACTTTGTGGTAAAGTTGTAGATACTACCTTCATCATTATCCCTACTTCTGATCAGTTTCAAATCAAATTTGGTTTACCTTGGATAACTTCTATGCATGCTATCACTTCTCCCATTCATAAATGTCTTAATTTCATTCATAATGGAGAAGTCAAGATAATTAATCATAGTTTATATCAACCTTGTAGGCCTAGAGATTGTGCTACTCTTGATTTATTTTGGCCCTCATTACCTAACTCATGTCCTCCTCACCTTGATCATCTCTTTCGCTCATACCAAGCTTACAAACATCTCAAAATTTTTGAGTTAAGTATGCCTCAGATATATCCTAACCATGGTATTTTTCCTACACCTTCCATACCTCCTTTATCAATTACTTCTAATTCTACTAATCAAACTTCTACTATTTCATCTCAACCTATTGAGAATTCTCCCATAGAACCTGTGAAGGAATCTGTGGTCATTCCTCCTAGTTCTCAACATGTGGTAAGCAAAGCTAAATGTAAAAAATCTGCTAATGAACGTCATAAGAAGCTTAGAGCTAATGCTAGGGCTTGGACTTCTCTTCTCCAAAACTCCTTACCTTCTTTTGATCAACCTATGCCTAACGTGTCAAAAGAAGTCAATATTCAAAATGATGTTAAGATGAATGAGTGTGATGATCATATTCGTATCTTAGAACCCATTTTAATCAACCTTGATAAGGAGGACACTCTCAATGATCCTATTGATCTTAGTGATGAATATGAGACCATTGATCTTGATATTGATCTACCTCATATGCTTTCAACTCAGATAAAAATTACACCTAGTATCGAGCATTTCGATTCTCAAGAGGATCCTTGTTTGGAATTGGCTATCATTCCTACTGTATTGGATATAGTCCCTCTTGCGAGTTTCCCACCTTCCATCAATAACATAAACCAAGATGGGGAGGGTCGGAAATGTACTTGATTGGCTTATCTTTTATGGTACCCCTTTTTGTGTTTGCATTTTGTAATATTCTTCTCTCGTAATGTATTTGCTAAATGTTTGTTAGATTCTTTTATACGACCCTTGTTACTTTGTTGGTGCAAGGTGATAAAAGATTCAAACCTGTTCTACAATTCCTCTATATGTATCTTTATTCTTCTATATGTTATTTCTATGTTATGGTGTACTTGTGCTATTGTTCATAAATTTTTTCCTTGTATAGTCTGCTTGGATCTGTGACATGGTAGCACTAATTATTTTTGGTCTCCAAGTTGTGGTTCGAAAAGATTCTTCTTCGTAACTCTTAATTTTCTTTCTTCTATTATGATTGTAGTTCTACTTTCTTTGGGGAATGATGTCAATTCATTTGCAATAATACTATATTTCTATATACATGTTATCTTATGATCATATTTACCCCACATTAGGTAGATCCCTCTTGTGTTCTTATGTATGTATATGTTTTATTTCCCTTGATTTGTCTTCCTTTGAGGGCATCTCGCAGTGGAAACGTAATTCGTAGAATTGTTTATGTTTTCATTAAAACCATTGCTCTTGTTAAAGTGTTACCAATGACTTTAACATCGGGGCATACACTCTACTCACTCTTTGCGCACATGCACATTCAAAATATTTTTCAAGACTTAAAACTTTTCGCTTTATGGATTAAAAACTAATCCTTAAAGCATGGGCATTTTACCTTTTAGGATCTCTTGATCCCTCCAGTTTAAATTTACACGGGTCTCTCAATCCCACCATTTTTTAATTTACAATGTTTTTGATCCCTTTAAGAATGGATCTCCCTGATGGGTTGACTAGTGAGTAGCCACATTCACTAGGCATTTCAACTCCATCTCTCCATTTACGCTTTTTGTGTGGTTCACAATGGGACATATGTTCTCATTGGGAAAGATAATCACACCCCCCTCTCTTTCTCTCTTTAACTAGGTGATGTCTCTCTTATCATGATCTTAGGGTTGATAAAGACTTAAGTCCCTTGGGGGATTGAGGATTTCTTTGTCCCTTTTGATTCCACTAAGATTGTTTGTTCTGTATGTTCTCCTTTACCAAGAGTTTGTGTTGAGCTCATACTCTTGCTAAAGTGGGGGCTAAATGTATAGTCAGAAAATGGAAGCACTTCCATGATAGACTGGTTTATCCTTCCGAGTAAGTGGTTTTAGGTCATTTAAAGCACCTTGAGTGGGTTCCTGATCTAGACCTGGCTTTTTCCTTGTTCTTCCCCGCTTTCCACTTCTTTCCAACCTGATTTCTACATTTTGGACTGCAGACCTGAGATCTTGGACCTCAAGGTCAGGGTCGACCTTTTGGGTCTATGTTGACTTTGACTCTGACCTAGGTCATGGTTTACCTTGAACCTAACCTAGGTAAAGGTTAACCTCAACCTTGACCCAGGGTTCAAATCTCAGGGTCCCACATTTTTTGGATGTTGGTGTTTGCAAAAGTTGTTTTCTGCTTTTGGGTCAGTTGTTTCAGGTTCTAAAGCATCGATTCCTAAATTATATTTAATATAGGTCCTCTCCTAGGGGTAAAGGCTTTAATGGGAATTTAATTATTCTATGTTGGCCTCCTTAGAAGATTGTGCCCTAATTTCATATAAAAGGGAGTTTTCTCCTCTCATTTTCTCTAAGTCTTCTAATCGTGATCAAGCATTCTCAAACTATCATCAAGTGCAATTCTAGGAGCTAAGGAGCAAGAATTCAATCAAGAATTCATTCATCCTCAAGCATTCTAGAATCCATTTTCATGAAGGAGATCCATTGGAGGCTATTGAAGGATTCAAGCTACATAGTGCCCTTTTGGTGATCTCTCCATCCGCCTTCCTCCAAGCCTCTTCAAAATCAAAAACCCATTCAAGACTTGGTGTTGGAGATCTACAAGCAAGAGATTGAAGAAATCCTACATTCTACATTCCACATTTTGGTGTATACTTGTGGATCCATGGATTCCAATCCACCACAAGGAAGTTTTACAAGAAAGGTGAATTTATGCATTTACTTTGTTTACTTTTGCAATTTCAATTACATATATTTAAGGTTAATTCCAAAACTCAGGTTTGACTAAGGCAAACCCCTCCCCCCCGCCAACAAACAAACCTATTTTTCTTGAAGGTATAGTTTTGGGATTGCAGATGTGGACTCAGATCTAGATACCCTTTTTGGCTTTCTTTCGGGCTCCGTGAACAGATTTTCTGTCAACGCTGTGCAGGTCAGGGTCGACATTATTGGGTCAGGGGTGACATTTGTCGGTCAAGGTCGACCTTTTTCATAAGACGGTGTCGGATCGGAAAAATATTTCTGGGTTTTGTTCATCTCTATGTTTCAGTTTTGGATCATACTTCAGATTTTCCAAAAATAGTCTACAGGCCTCAGAAAATAGCACTTTCCAGATCTACAATTCTTTAAGGTTGGTTATTCTTCTCATCCTTTTCAATTACTGTCATAAATCATATCTATATAATCAATTAATAGAATTTAAGATCTTCTTCTTTACTCTCATTTCCAAATGGTTGATTCATTTGTGTATTAATCCCTCTTTTGGGTTGATCAACTTAAATCTTGCATTTGTGCATTTGGGGATAAAGGTGGAACATCTTATCTTCCTCATAATCACATTTCAATACAATTAAAATTTAAATGTAAAGGTTAGGGAAATACACAATCAAACCCTCATAAAACTAAAAATAAATAAATATTTTTCTTCCTTTAAATTTTGGTAAAGATCCTAACCCTAATTTCACCTAGGTCAAGGGCGAGTTCAACATAGACCCTTGTTGGGTGCTAGTCCCCACTTTCAAATATGGAGCTTATCAGGGTCCAAAACTTAAAATAGGTCCCGGGCTCAGATCCAAAATTGTTTTCTCTGATATTTGAATTAATATATCCCCTCCTTGGTTGGTGATTGTAATTGGACCATGATTCAAGGTTAAATTTGAATTTGGGTCCCTTGCATTGCCCTAGGAGGCCTATACGGAGATCTCTACATAAACACTCTCTTTGGCCTTCATTTGATCATGAAAGAAAATCGGGAGATGACATGATGAAATGACGATGCAAACAAGTAAGAGGATGATATAGAGATACAAGCTAGGAGGACATATCATAGTTCATTAAAGCATTTTAGAGGACAAGCTACTATAGATCTTCATTGAAACAAGAAGATCTTGATGTTGCATATTTTAAGACTCTTTCCAAAAGAGCAATATACACACACATACATTATATATTCAGCTATTCGTGGAGGTGGAGACCACCTTAATGGGGGTTTGACTAAGGCAAAACCCTATATAGCCACCCCAAACCCCTCTTTTCAGATATTTGCAGGTGCTATTTTTAGAAGTTACATGTACAGAATAGCAGTTCTAAGATCAGATTTGGATACCCTTTTCAGCAAATTACCAGGATCTGAAAACAGATTCTCTGTCGAGGTAGCACAGGTCAGGGTTGACATTATTGGGTCACGGGTGACATTTATGGGTCAAGGTCAACCTTTTTCTTAGGACAGTTTCAGATCGGAAAAAGATTTCTGGGTTTTGTTCATCTCTGCGTTATGGTTCTAGATCATACTTTAAATTTTCCAGAAACTCAATATAGGCTTCAGAAAATGAGTGTTTCCAGATCTGCTATAGTATGAGGTAGGTATCTTATCCCACTATTCTTTACAAGTATTTCTCCATTCTCCATCATAATAATTAAATGTAAAAGATTGAAATTGGATTTAGGGTCTCTTTCCTTATGCAATTCTCATTATGCAAATCTTACTTTAGAGATCCTTCTTCATCCAAATTTAGATCTTACATTTTGGTGAACCCGCAATAGACAACAATTTATTTTTCCTTGGTGTTAGATTTACATTTAAATTTTACATCTTGCATGAACATAGAAGTAGATTTCTTTTTCTTACATTTATATTTTAAAAATAAAAATACAAAAACATTTACATTTTTCATGCTTGTAGTTCAACATGTATGATTTTTTGTTTTGAATATTTTGATGAGGATTTTGTTGTATAAAATGATAGACCCCTTAATGAGGTACATGGAAGTGAGAATGCAAATGGTTCAAATGAGATCACCATGGATCCCATTCATATTTCATCCTCCTCCACAATCTCTCTAATTAACCTTTACCATAGAGTGTATGCATGGTTACCTTCATATTCCTCTATTTGCCACATTGAGACACCTAAAATGGTATTTCCAAAACCTTTGATGATATTAAAAGGGTGTCCTCAAATGACTATTAAGGGTAAACTTAGAGATCCTTTGGATTTCTTCGATAACACAGATTTTGTTTCGCATGCTTATCGCACATGAAATAATCCCCAACCTACTGTCCCAGCTACTTTAACTCCTGCCCAACCTATGCTTCCTCAAGAACCTATGTTACCTTCTTCCTTTAAGGAATATGATTTAGTGGAACAGTTACGCGCTACTCCGGCTAAGATATCTTTATGGGAATGTCTTCAAACTTCTCCTACATATCATGAGGCATTGCAAAAATCTTTATCTACTTTGTCTGCTACACCTCCTAACCAAGAGAACATTAATTCATTTCTAGAATACATGCATACTGTGCCTTCTGTACCTCCTATTGTATTTTTGGATGATGATTTACCTACTGTTGAGGTGAAGAATCAATATGATACTCTTATGGTTGTTGTCTCTATTAATAAGAGTATCATTCGTAGAATATTGATTGATAATGGATCTGGGCTTAATGTTTGTAGCATGGATATGCTTAGGGAAATTAAGGCCGATCTTACAACTATTCAACCAGATAATATTCCTATTCATGGATTTGATAATATTGCAAAGAAAATTTTGGGTATTATTACGTTACCTATTAAAGTTGGTCCCGTGCTTCTCCACACTCCTATCTATGTTATGCCTGGACCACTCAATTATAACCTTTTATTAGGAGGACCTTGGTTACATACTATGCATGTGGTTCCTTCTACTCATCATCGCAAGGTTAGGTTCATTTATAACAATCTAATGTACAAACTACATGCGGATGATGCACCAAATCCTTGCCTGAATGCAGAATATGCTAAAGTTCCTGAGCCTATACAACCAATCAAAAAACCTGAGCAACCACCTGAGGTTAAACAAGATGAAATTTCATCTTCTTCCCTAACAGAAGATGATTGGGGAACATTGGACTTTACTCCTACTTTCCTAGGACAATATAAAGTCTCAGATTTGGAATTTATGAAAGAACAAACTGAATTTGAAAAACAAGTTTTTATTCCATCTCCTCTTTCTGAGGAATTAAAAATTAACTTTTTTGCTACTACTCATGATGAAACAATTGAGGCAATAAAACTAGATTGCTATGACATTGTGACATACACTGCTCCTTTAACTCAATCTGATATGGCCGATAGATATGGTTCTGGTTATCATTTACTCAAGAAATTAGGATTTAATGGGAAAGGCTGTGGTAAATATGAACAAGGTATACAAGTACCCTTAGATAATGAAGGTTGGGATTATACTTATGGGTTAGGATTCAATCCTTATAGACAACCATCAGCTTTTCCCCTTAATGTTAATCATATTTGTGGTGGACATTTGAAATTGGTTAATCCACTTCTCCTTGACATGGATCAAAAGCCTAGTTTGGACATCCTTCCTGAGGATGAAGCCCTTGCTAATTTTTTAGGATCTTATCAAGATATACCTGCATTTCATCACAAAAGAAGAAAGCTCTATTGTCTGAATAGTGAAGCCTACTTTGGAGAACATGATGATCAAGATACCTCTCCTTTACCAATGGATTCTCCTACACAAAGTAATTTATTAATAACCGAGACCATTGAGGTTCAAGTGGATGAGAATGATGTTGAAAAAATAATCAAAATTGGAAAGTGTTTGAGTCAAGATGAACATGATCAACTGGTTTATCTCTTACTGGAATATAAGGATATCTTTGCTTGGAAATATTTAGATATGTCGAGTATAGACCCAAAAATTGTTACTCATAATATCATTCTTAAACCTAATGCTAAACCTATGAAACAGAAGATTCGCAAGATGAATCTGGGCATCGCTTTGCTAGTTAAAGCTGAAATTGAAAAACTATTAGGTGCCGCATTCATCTGCTCTATTGATTATTCTGAATGGATTTCCAATATTGTGGTTTTTTCTAAGGGAGAAAATAAAATAAGAATGTGCACTGATTTTCAGGATTTAAATAAGGCATCCTTAAAGGATGATTTCCCACTACCTAATATTGACATGATTGTGGATTCAACAACAGGTCATGCATTATTGTCTTTTATGGATGGATTTTTGGGTTATAATAAAATCTTTATTCTTATTGAGGATCAACTTAAGACCACATTTATTACACCTTGGGGGACATTCTATTGGGTCATGATGCCTTTTGGATTAAGAAATGTGGTAGCCACTTATCAACATGCTATGAATTTAATTTTTCATGATTACATTCATAAGATCCTAGAAGACTATGTGGATGATATTTTGGCAAAATCTATATAGAGGGAAGATCATGTGTTTATTTTAAGACAATATTTGAAATAATTAGGAGTTACAACATGAGGTTAAATCCTAAGAAATGTTCTTTTGGAGTTGATTCTGGGAAATTATTAGGATTTATAATCTCTAAGCGAGGCATAGAGGTTGATACCGAAAAGATTGACGCTATTGTTAACATGCCTCCTCCTAAGAATATTTCTCAATTACGCAGTTTACAAGGTAGAATACAATCTATTCATCACTTTGTTTCTAACCTAGCCGATAGGACTGTTCCTTTTACTTCTTTACTCAGAAAAGATACCACTTTTTCTTGGAACCAAGAATGTAAGAAATCCTTTGTGAAATTTAAGGAATATCTTGCTAATCCTCCTATCTTACAACCTGCTCAATTCAATAAACCCTTTCTCCTACACACTTCTACTACTTCCAATGTTATGAGTGCATTGTTGGCTCAACATGATAATGAAGGAAAGGAAAGACCAGTATACTATATTAGTCAAAACTTGTTGGACTATGAAACACGATTTACTCAACTAGAACGACAATGCTTGACTTTAGTTTATGCTTGTCAAAAACTCCACCATTACTTGTTGAATGTTGAAGTCAATGTGATTGATAAATTCGATCCTCTAAAACATCTTTTCTCAAAAACTAATCTCTCTGGTCGTTTGGAAAAGTGGGTGATGTTGCGTACAGAATTTGATCTCAATTTTATCCTTCAAAAGTTAATTAAAGGACAAGCTTTAACTGATTATTTAGTCGAAGCTCCTTGTCCTCATGCTAATACAACTGTTACCTCAATAGAATTCCCAGATGAAAATATATTTGCAATCAAACAAGAAGATGTTTGGGAATTATATTTTGATGGTTCTAGATGCAAGATAGGTTCTGGGGTGGGCATTATCTTGGTCCCTCCTAAAAAGAAACTGATCCATATGTCATATAAACTAACTTTTCCTTATACTAACAATATTGCAGAGTATGAAGCTCTTATAGCTTTCTTACGAGAAGCTTCATCCCTTCATATTAAAAACTTGAAAATTTATAGGGATTCGCAATTAATTGTGGAACAAATCAAAGGAGGTTACCAAACTAAGAATGATAAAATGATGCAATACCGAGATTTAACTCTAGATATTCTTTCACAATTCTCTTCTTACACAATTCAAACTTTACCTAGGAAACATAATCGACATGTAGACACCATGGCAAGTGCAGCTTCTTTGGTTTGTCTTGAGAATAATGATGAAAACTTTCAATTTACTATACACACTCTTAAATTCCCTGCAATTTTGGATAAAGTTACTATTGATTGTTGTAACTTACATTTAGATGAATGGTATTCACATGTCTTTCATTTTTTATTTTTATTTTTGATGAATAGAGGCCTTCACTATTAATAAAAATATTAAAGTACAAAATTCACAAAAAAAGGGCCAGGGGAAACAATTCACCCCGCAAGTTCACACGGCACCTAGGCTGGAAACAAACAGCTATTCCACGGCACCTAGGCTAGAAACAAATAGCTATTCATTTTTTGAAAGATGATACTTTTCCAGAACTGGCAACAAGGAACACACATAATCATATTAGAACTCTTGCAGCTTGTTATATCATTTTAGGAGAGACGCTTTAGAAATGTTCTTACAATGGTTTACTATTAAGATGTCTTAACAAAACTAAAGTACCTGTAGCTTTAGCAGAAGCTCATTCTGGTTCTTGTGGAGGACATTTTGGTGGGAAATCTTTGGTTAATAAACTCCTCAGAGTGGGATACTATTGGAAAATAATGGAGCAAGATGCTTTTACATTTGTTAAAAAGTGTCCTCAGTGTCAACAACATGGTAATTTGATTCATGCTCCTACTCGTGAGCTTCGTAATCAAGTTTCTCCGTGGCCTTTTAGCATTTGGGGTTTTGACCTTATTGGAAAAATCTCACTAGCTTCTTCTCAAGGACATACGTACATCCTTACTACCACAAATTACTTTACCAAGTGGGTAGAAGCTATGCCTCTTTGTTCTACTACTACGGATGTTATCTGTGATTTTATCCTTAATCATATTATAGCACGATTCGGTATTCCTTCAACGATAGTTTTGGATAATGGTACTTCTTTCAAGAATAAAGAAGTCACAAAATTCATGGAGAAATATAGTATTCAACATAGATTTTCTACTCCCTACTACCCTCAATCTAATGGTCAAGTGGAAGCATCGAATAAGGTTATTGAACAAATATTAAATAAAATAGTTAACAAACATGCGAAAGATTGGCATACACAACTTGCTTATGCTTTGTGGGCTTATAGGACTAGTGTTCATACGGCCACAGGCACTTCACCTTATAATCTGGTTTATGGTACTAATGCTATTATGCCCTTCGAATTAGAAATACCATCTTTGCGTTTTTCATTTCATGGGATCATTGACAAAGATACTTTCTGAGAGAAACGATTATAGGAATTAGAAATGTTAGATGAACAATGGATAAATGCTTTAGAACATATTAAGGCTTATCATAAATCACTTCAAAAACAATATAATCACAAGGTGATTGAATGGTCATTCTTGATAGGTGATTTAGTCCTGTATGAAAACCAAAGGAATTTAAATGCTCTACCTGGTGAAAAAGGAAAATTTAGTCCAAATTGGCTTGGACCCTTTGTGGTTATTGAGGATTTTTCTTCCGGTGCTAATAAAATTGCTGATATGAATGGTGTTCCTCTTAAGGAACCTATTAATATTATGCATCTCAAATATTATTTTCCCTAATTCATCATTCTCCCTTTATGTATGTATGTGTTCCTTATAAAATAATTATTTTAAAGTTATGTAAATTAGAATGCATTCATACATATTTTCCTTTCCTCTTTCTTTTATTAAGTTTTGTGCATTGATGAAAATATAGGTAATCAACCATAGAACTAATTGTTCAAAATAAAGTTTTTTTTTCTTAAATAAACTTCTTCTGAGTTTGGTACATATGTGGCACATGTGTCATATCTATCAATCTCTATCTCTATGTTCTGAGGGTTGATGGCTCCTAGCTCTCTCAGATTTGTGGTGTGAAGATGAGGATCTCGGAACGGTAGTCTGTGTGCGACTCCTCAATATTCTCATCTCATGGACATGCTCTTGGGCTCTCTATAGATCGGCCATCAATTTCTCTTCTCTTTCTTTGCATAACCTCAGTTTTGGTTGTACACATAGGAAGATATCCACATGCCTTCCGAGATCCCTTTTTCCTATAAGGGACTCTCTCTCGCTAGCTGGTAGTTGGTAGGATATACATGTATCCTTTAGAACCTTGGATACAAAATGTTATGTATGTGGATCCTAATCAAACTTAGTTTCTTTCAGCACGGTTTTCTCCCCAGACATATCTATTTGGGCCCCATGCTTGGGGTCAAGGGGCAGAGCCCCTTGTGGGGTCCTGGGGCAGCGCCCCAGGTGGGGTCAAGGGGCAGAGCCCCTGATGGGGTCAAGGGGCAGCACCCCTTGCGGGGGCCTTGTGGGGTAGCACCCTAGGGTGGGGTCGAGGGGAAGTGCCCCTCAACGCCAACAATGATTTAATAATATTGTAAAGGGTCGACCATTGATTTTCTATTAGTCAGAGTATTTTTTGCCCTAATTAGTTTAGGTCAAATATGCTTGTGAAAAGGGCTTAGGGTTTTGAGATTTCATTGTATGAGGGATTTTCATAACTTCCTATGATGGTATTGAGTTGCAGGTTTCAGATTGCAATTGCTGCATAATAATAATAATATTGGACTTGTTGGTGGACGTAGCCCAGGGATTGAGTGAACCACGTTAAAACTCTGTGTTTTTTGTGTTCTCTTCTGTGTTTATATTTACATTATTCTACTTATTATTCTAACACAAAACTCCTCCACTCCGCTATGCTCACTACAAAATTCAAATGTAAAACTTCTTTAAATATTTCTTCTAGATAAATTTCTATTCAAAACATTCTGAAAAAAAAAAAAATTGTATCATACCTGGATCTCCCACCTAGGTATCACCAAAGGATCTAGATGGTGGGGGCATGGAAAAACTACTCTCTCCTCACTCACTTTGTCTAGGCCTAGGTGGTGGTGTCTCTGTGTGTGCTCGAGGAGGTCATCGTGATCTCAAGGGTGAAATATAGACTGCCTAATCACTGATACCTGTATTATGGCCTGGGGGCATCTCTTCTACTCTCTCCTCTCCTCTCTCCTCTCCTCTCTCCTCTCCTCTCTCCTCCTCCATAGGATCTCCCTTGATGGGAGGTTCCTCCTCATCTCTTTGATCCTCCTCCTCTCTAACTGGTATGTCATCTCCTCGATGGTTCCTCTCTGAAGAACCTGGATTACCTATGGGGTAGTCATCAGGGAAGATAGGATGGGTCCCCTGCAAACTCCAATATCTTATATACTCTCTACTAACACCTGCATAGGATGTCTTGGGTTCTACCTCTACATCCTCAATCTCATCTGTCTCACTATCTACAATATCAACCATTGTAGGTCAGCATATGGCGTCGGGCCTCTGATAGTATCTCGTTGGACATACATACTGAGGTACTATCTGAGGGACCCCCTGTATCAAACCAAACTATCTCATTACCCTATCATAGTAATACGGTATCATGACATGATTGGTAGGACCTTCTAGAAGATTGTGCTGCTATGAGTGTCTCAACTGATGTCGGGTATTCGACCACACTATCATCTGACAATAAGGTCTCCATATCACATCTATACCTGGTATATGGTCAAAGCATACCCACCAAAAGAGGATATCTTTGTACTGCCAGACATCTGCTAATGGTTATACAAAGGCTCTTGGTGTGCTCACATCTATCATCATAGGAGTACCCTATGGTCATGTACATGTGTAATTCTCAAACATCCAAACCTATATCAAGGTGCACATTGTAAGACTCTCCCGCTGGTATCTCACTAGTTGACTCAACTCATGATAAAGATGATCCAACATGTTGCGGCCCCATGAGATGATGATCCTATCACTCTCCATCCTACACATGAGATGGGTAAATGGTGCTAAAAATATTTTACCCTTTGTGTTGGGTACTACAACCAAAGCAAGTATACATAGCATCACTCTTCGTACCAAAGGTGTCAGACCTGCTAGTATGGCTGATAGAGAGATCTGATCTGATCGGGTCCTCATCTGTGGTACTCATCCCAAACAATACTCCATATCTACAAAAATCTTGGGAGAACCTTGCGGTACTCTCAGTCTAACAGGCTTTCCTCAGACCAGAAGTCGTAGGATCTTGTACACATCCTCTAGTGTGATCGTGATCTCTCTTGATGGAAGATGGAAGGAACAAGTATCCTCATCCCATCTCTTTATCATGGCTGATATCATGGACTGAAGAAACCTCATCTATGGTAGGACTGCTACCCAATACAATCCCACATCTCTCAATAGTTTTATCTCATCCTATTGTAGCTCGGAGACACTCCCTTTGACAGACAGTAGCAATCCTCCGAAGGGATGCTCTCGAAGACAGACCAGATCCTGTAAGCACAGACATGTATCATATCAGTACTTCTTCATCAAACATCAACTGTACCCACTTGACCTAGTCAAGGTTGACCTTTTTGGGTCAAGGTCAACCTTTTTGGGTCAGGGTCGACCTTTTTGGGTCAAGGTCGACCTTTGTGGTTCAGGGTCGACATGCACCCCAAAAAGGACAGAACCTTCCTAGTTAGGGTCAAACTTTGTGGGTCAAGGTCGACATAACTGGGTTAGGGTTGAAATTTTTAGGTTAGGGTCGACCTTCCTTGAAAAACATGAAATTTTCAATCACAATCATTAAAAATAGGAAAGATACCTCGCGCAATGGTTGTTTGCTGGCCAGGCGCTCTCTCAGGACCTCCATGCGGCTCGCTCAAAATTCCTCTCTCTTCGGCATCCTATCTCCTTTTTAAAACACTAAAAATGGTAAGATTGAGGAGGTAAGTATCTCTTCCTCTTATTTATAAGCTATAAATTAGGGTTTTATTAGGGTTTCATTTGAAATTACTTAGGTTAAATTCAAATTTCCCTTTGCATTTAGATATACATCTACTCTTTTTATCATAACTTGAGTTTGGTAGCTCCGTTTTTAGTACTATTAGAGGCATTAGAATCATGATTTAGATACCCAACCTCTTGAATCAGTTTAGGAAGTTTTAGGACCTATCTAACTAGTTTAGGAAAAGACTTTTCAATAAACTACATTTTCAGTATATAGAAATTACCTTATCACCCTGTTGCACCTTCCAAGAATTAGTAAGCCAAATCAGGGGGCATAAGGGGCTCTATATACTTCTCAAGATCATCATAGTAAGACTTAGGTGCTCTATGGATTTTCATTAACCTTTTGTTCTGCAGGTTGTGAAAACTAATGATTTCTTGCAGGATCTTTGCATTGAGGACTTGGCTATATCCTTTTTATACTTTATGATGTTTTCTTACTTTAGCTTGCATATTCACGTAGTGTCATATCAAAGCTAAAGTGGGGGATAAATGTATCATTTTAAAATGGAATCACTTCCATTTTGGTAGGTTTAGCACCCTCATTTAATATGTTTGCATATTAGATTTTCATTTAGGATACATTTGTGCTTGATTCTACATGTTTAGGTGAAATTAGGGTTAGGATCTTGTGGGTGCTCCTGGATTTCCCTCTCCATGGCTCTTTTCTCTAGGTAGGACCTATTTATTGGTCCTCCTAGGTCTCATCCTACTCTCTCTAGGCCTCTAGGCCTTCTTTCTAACATTCTAGAATGTTCCCTCACCTTCCTAGGTCCCCGATTGACTTGGGAATCCCACAGATACTTTCTGGTGACCTGCCTAAAACCTCAGGTCAGAGTCAAAGTCAACCCTGACCTAGGTTAGGGTTGAGGTCAACCTTTTCCTAGGTCAAGGTTGACCTTGACCTTGACCTAGTTCAAGGGATAGGTCGACATAGACCCTTGTCGGGTGCTAGTCCCCACTTTCAAATCTGGAGCTTATCGGGGTCCAGAACTTAAAATAGGTCCCCGGGCTTGGATGCAAAAAAAATTTCTCCGATATTTGAATTAATATATCCCCTTCTTGGTTTGTGATTGTAATTAGACCATTATTCGAGGTGAAATTTGAATTTGGGTCCCTTGCATTGCCCTAGGAGGCCTATACGGAGATCTCTATATAAACACTCTCTTTGGCCTTCATTTGATCATGAAAGAAAATTGGGAGATGACATGATGAAATGATGATGCAAATAAGTAAGAGGATGATATAGAGATACAAGCTAGGAGGGCATATCATATTTCATTCAAGAATTTTGGAGGACAGGCTACTATAGATCTTCATTGAAACAAGAAGGTGCTCTTCTCTTTGGATCTACCATTCTCAACATTCAAGCATTCAAAAGACATTATCATGGGGTAGAAATTACGGATTCTGAGTTGATGGGAATACTTTAGCCTTGGGGGCTTGGTATTCTTTCTTTACCATATTCAAATCTATGCATTGCTTTCTCATTTCTATGTTATGTTAAGATTGTTAATCTAGAAGATTAGATCTTGATGTTGCATATTTTAAGACTCTTTCCAAAAGACCAATATACACACACATACATTATATATTTGGGTATTCATGGATCTGGAGACCACCAAAATGGGGGTTTGACTAAGGCAAAACCCTATATAGCCACTACAAACCCCTCTTTTTAGATATTTGTAGGTGTTGTTTTCAGAAGTTACAGATACAGAATAACAGATTTGAGACCAGATTTGGATACCATTTTCAGCGAATTACTAGGATCTAAAAAATAGGTTCTCTATCGAGGCAACGCAGGTCAGGGTCAAAATTATTGGGTCAGGGGTGATCATACTTTAGATTTTCCATAAACTCAATACAGGCTTCAGAAAATGAGTTTTTCTAGATCTGCTATAGTATGAGGTAGGTATCTTATCCCACTATTATTTGTGAGTATTTCTCCATTCTCCATCATAATAATTAAATGTAAAAGATTGAAATAGGATTTAGGGTCTCTTTCCTTATGCAATTATCATTATGCAAATCTTACTTTAGAGATCCTTCTTCATCCAAATTTAGATCTTACGGGTATACACTAGTTATTTACTATATTTCAGTAAATAGAAAGATTGCTTATCGGTAAACATACATTAGAAGGTTTTACAAAGCATTCTGACAAGTAGTAATTTGATATAAGCATTTCAAGGCAATCATCTTGTAGGACTGAATATAACTAGAGGCTTATAAATGTGGTAATAAGTTTTTGGGTTGATTTAAGGACTAATTTTTGAGGCCACTGATTCACCCCCCCCCCCCCNCCCCTTATTCCCCCCCCCCCCCCCCTCAATTTTTCTAACATCATCATCGTCTCATCCTCATGGCATTTAAAACTTAATCTTATATACTTGATCTTATCTCCAAAATATTAACTTAGTCGGCCCAACATGCATATAAGGAAACATGTAGAAGATTCCATTATGCCTTGACTAAATCACCACATTATAACTTTTTATTCAAATAGAGTGTCCTTCACAGTTGGCCCTTACAATAAAAATCGTCAAAATGATCGAATCATCGATCTATTAAGATCGCTGATTGATCCAATGCACCACTGACTTGCATAGGATAAATCTATGTCAGCCCAATACATAGAGTATCATATCTCCATCATATCGCATAAAAAAAACATGCAATCATCGGATTATACGTATCATGATGTCTACTTACAATTTTTACCTTTCCATCATCTAATATATTAAGTTATATTTGTATTGACTCAATCTCTGAACTTGTATCCTACATTGTTCTTCATACTTAGCTGCTTTTATCACCAAAACAATCGGTAGACAAAATATATGAAAGGTGGTCAAGAGTAAAGTGTATAGTTGTCATCAATGACAACATATCATGTATTATTATTTGTCTCTTTCCAATAAACATATGGTGGATCATTTATTTGGGATCGACCTTATTTTTAGCATGTTCGTTCATGTTTTGGTCCCAACAACTACTATGTAACATGTTCTTCATACATGTTGGTAACAAAAGCTTTGGGGATGGTTTAGTGTGTTGTTTTACTCGAGGCATGTTCTATTTATCGAGGTGGTCCACATTTCATTCCTTACCACCATAGGAGTGTCTTGGTGAGAGTTATTTCAAATTATTCTTCCTAACATGGTTGACGACATCAAGCAGTATAAGAAGAACGATGATTTCAGTTGTTTGTGTGGTATGTGTGATTCTTGTATGCCAAGTGATTGTGAATCTATTTATAGGAGATTTTTGTGTTAGTGATTATGCGTGTTGATGCAATCGGTATTAGACCAATATATCATTCTTGTATTGCAGTGTGCTAGTAATAGCGATCTTAGTGGTGGATTCAAACTCTTTACATATATTCTAGCAGTGAGCCTATTTGTATGGTAGTGAGCCTATTTTTATTGGCAGTGAATCTTACTCATTTGTAAGGGTAGTTATACCGACTGGTAGTGAGCAAACCTATAGTGAGCACAACTGGCAGTGAGCCTTTGCAAAAATTACCTTCACCAATGTCTCCCTAATAGGTGTTCATTTCATGAAAATTAGCTTCTTCATGGTTTTTCCCAGTTTGGGTTTCCACGAAAATCTCGGTGTTCTTTGTGTTGGCATTTTTTATGATTTCATGTTCATGTATATGTTATCATTGTTGAATGTGGTAAACCGATAGATCAAAAGTCATTATTGTTGTTGTTTAATTGTTTACCGACAGAGAAAAAATTTTATAAAGTGTGTGGGAATAACTAATTCA
>MU226016.1:325375-355902 GCA_018584345.1 Thuja plicata
CCCCCCCCCCCCCCCCCTCTTAGTTATTTGGCTTGTACAACAATCTCATCCACTTTTGTGCCATAAATTATTTTTGTAATCTTGAGAGTTAAATGGTTGCTTCTTATTTTAAAATCTAGTTCTCAAGTTTTAGAATAGTAAAAAGAAAAGAGTAGTAATGAAAAGAACTTTTATTGTATATGTTTAATTTATTTTATTTGTTTCAATCTAGTAGTGTGAAAAATAGATAAGTGCCATGATTAATAAAGAGATAAAATCACTATTTCAAAAAGCTAATTTGTTTCTTTAATAAAATATGTACATGTTCTTGGTTTTTCTTAAATTGTAATTATTTTTAGAGAAACAAAAGATAAACACAATTTATTGTGTAAATTATAATGTTAGTTTAATTATCTAATGTTTGAAATTTTTTATTCTATAATATTGTTTTAAACTAAGAAGTATTTATTTTATAAAATTCAAATTAGTTGTATATTTTAAATTTATTAACAAAAAATTAAATCTTACATGGTCTTATATTATTTTTAGATTTAAAATTATTATAAAATATATATTTATCATATAGATTTATAATTTTACTTTTATTATGACTTATTTTAATTTTATATTGTAGCATTATTTTGCTATTTTTTTAATTAAATTTATTGTATTTTATATATTTTTAAATTATTAATAAATATATTATGACTATCATATATATTTTCTATTTATGTTGAATATAAATTTTTATAAATAATTTAAATTTAAAATCTAATTAATTTTTTTAATTTTATTATAGAGAAAAGGAAATTTTTATTATCTCACATTCTTATGCAAAATATTTAAGATTTAGATAAACACGATAACCTCATTGGAACCAAAAGGTAAAATTCATGAAATCCCATACAAGAACATGCAAAGGATCAAGATAATTATGAAATTTTTGCTAGAATGATCAATTGATAAAATCCGTATTTTAAAGACTTCAAAAATTTTGAGATCAAATATCTACATCCTCTTACATTATTTTTTAAGTTATAATTACTTTTACAGAAATAAAGGATAAACATATAGTTTTTTGTACAAATTATAATTTTACTTTCATTGCAAAACATTTGAAATTCTTCCGTTTATAGTTTTTCTTTATTTATTGGTAATGTGTAGCAAAGCTACTGCGGGGAAAATACATTTTACTTCGAAACCAAAAAAATCAGCAGCCTAAAAATAGGGGTGCAAAATAGTCCCAAATTGGAAATAATTAGAAAAAAGGTGTACATGCCCAAGTCAAAATGATTATTGTTGTCACATATAGTAACATAAACAATGCTTATTGTATGTAAAGGAATTAGGAAAAAGGTGTATTTTCCCAAGTCAAAATGGTTATTATTGTCACATATAGTAACATAAACAATGCTTATTGTATGTAAAGGCAAGCAAACTGCTTATACGAATTTATAGACAAAGTGCTTAAACAAATTTACAGGCAAAAACACCCAACCAAATGTATGAGTAGAAATATTAAATTGTCCCCTTGCTTAAGACCTCAAGGACATAAGATGCTTCCTCCTCTTTACTTATTTCCATCCAAAATCATTTCCAGATGGGAGCCCTCACTTTCCAACCCAACATGAATATCAGACACCAAGTGATTTTCTAGTGATTCTAGAAAATAAGCCAAGGTGGATTCAGAGTGTGGGTGTCCTTTGTGAACTTTGACAATCCATAGTGAGCACCTTATTAAAGTGAATAGTTGAAGGAGAAGGAGGATGATTCCCAGTTGGAGGAGAACAATCCTTTTTATTTTCATGAGGATTTTGAGAAAGGTCCAAATCTTGAGAGGTAGGAGGAATGACACAATATTGAGGCTCAACCCCAGCCCACCAAGAGGGTTTTCTAGGAGAGTAAAAATCCCCACAACACATTTCTGACATTGGGATGTAAGGTGATCCATTGAGAAGCATCTTCTGCATCGGAAGGCAACTTTATCATAATCCATCAGTTACTTCCATTCCCTACTACCCATCTTAAACAGTATTTCAGCAAGTATGCCATTGGCCAACTTCATTTCGACACATGTATTTGAGCATACTTGGTGTTTTGAAAGTCAATAGTTTCCTTGGAGGTGAAATGATATTCCCCCAAGCTATTCCTAATGTCTTGAAGACAATCAAGTTCCCAAAATTGTATGGGAAGATATAGTAGTTGCACCCAAATGTAAGTTGTAAATATTTATGAGTGTGCATCAAAGGTAGGGAATCAAGGTTTCATGCTAGGGAAATTAAACTCGTAGATACATGGACCATTCTTCAGTATCAATTTTTTATGCTCATATGAGTCAAGATCCATAATAAATAATCCATGTGCACAATGGTAAATCCAAATCTCACCCTTCATGAATGTTTTCTACTTCTCATAAATCCAAGAATGTAGATCGCAAATTTTAGGCCACACCTTTGTGAATCTATAAATTAGGGCATAATTTTATAAAAATTATTCATGCTTCATGGTCAAATCATCTTAACATACCTCAGGAATTGAGGATGAAGGTTGGATAGAGAATAGTTGGGGAACATTGCCTAAGCTAGACAAGTCCACCCCTTTATTAGACCTGTGATCCCCATCATTCTTAGAACACGGTGTAGCCTTGTATTTTTTATTAGTTTTATTAGTTATTTTTCTTGCTAACACATAAAATACTTGTATTAAGCCTGCTCTATTCTCCCATACACTAATCAAGCAAGAAACATAAATATAGAAACAGGATTTTCAAACCCTCTACACTTCGAGTTCTAAAACCTCAGGCGGGTTCACCTTTTTTGCACTTGAGATGTTCAAATTAATGGAATTCATTACATCAAATGCATAGTGGAATTATAGATTTTAATTCTTGTAATACTAAAACAAAATGATAAAGATCAGTTTTATGATGATAGCCACCCACTTCAAATGAATAATAGGTCAGTGTCTTATCCTAGGGTATGAGAGTCACTCTTTGTATTCATAACCATTTTCCATGAACATAAACATAAATGCAACTATAGATCTAAAAATGAACAGATATACCTAATACATCACTTTCACACATATGCTAAGGTCATCATAAGATTCATTACACATCTTAAGCGTCAAAAATAATCCTAAGGTATTTTAATCTTTCCTTGAAAGAACCCCTAAGACAATTTTCATAATCTTCCTGATAGATATATAAACTGAATAATCCTAAATCACTCAATTTAAGAAAATTATCTTTATAAAACCATTTTGAAGGTTATGACGTCCAAAATTTTGAGATTACTACCAAATCTTATCTCACCTCAACATAATGGGTTTGTCCCTGGAAGACAAATTATTTATTCTATTATGGTTGTGCATGAGAATATTCATTCCCTTCAAGCCTCTAAAAAATAGGGTTTTTTGATGAAACTGGACCTATCCAAAGCTTATGACAGAGTGGACTGGTCTTTCCTGTCTAAAATTCTAAGCTCCTTTGGATTTGATAAAGATGTAATAAGAATGATAATGCAATTGGTTACTACGGTGTCTTCCTCGGTGCTGGTAAATGGACGATCCTCCATTTTCTTCCACCCCACTAGAGGTCTTAGACAAGGTGATCCCATTTCCCCTATTCTCTTTGCTATAATGGCAGAAAGTCTTGGGAGGTCCATAAAAAGCTTAGTTTTATCAGGTCATATTTCTGGTCTCCAACCTTCTTCGGCTCAGCATAAGTGCTCTCATGAGAAATTTGTGGATGATACTATTATGATGGGAGAGGCCTCTGTAATGGAAGCCAGAAACATTAAAAAGGCCTTGAACAATTACACTAAAGCTTCAGGTCAATCTATTAACTAGGAGAAGAGTTCCCTATTTTTTTGTAATACCCTTGAAGATAGACAAAGGAAGATCTCCTCTATTTTGGGATGCAAGATAGGGACTCTTCCATCTACCTATTTGGGTCTCCCTCTTTGCCTTAAACCTGATGAGGCCTTCTGGAATGGCATTATTGACTTATTTCATAATAAGATGGCTAGATGGAAAGGTGCTACTCTTAGCCAAGCTGGAAAAGTTCAACTTCTAAAATCTACTCTTCAAAATCTTCCAGTCTATGCTCTTAGTCTGTTTAAAATTCCTAAGAAATATGCTGACTTGATTGAAAAAATTCATAAAATATTTCTTTGGTCTAGAGTGGAAGAGAAGAAGAGGTTAAGCCTTGTGGCCTGGGAGGTGGTGTGTAAACCTAAGAAATGGGGTGGGCTTGGTAACAAAAGTATCAAAAATACTAATAAGTCTCTTCTAGAAAAATAGTGATGGATAATCTTTGAAGAAGAGAAGGAATGGAACGCTATCATCAAGAGAAAGTACCACTTAACCACTCTAGAGGAAGTGCTTAGGGACCCTTCAGAGATCAATGGCTCTTTCATCTAAAACAGTATAAGAAAAAGTAGGTATTTGATCAGAAAAGGGGCTAGATGGAAGCTGGGAAATGGCAAGAAAATCAATTTCTGGACAGATAAATGGCTGAAGGAAGAAGCCCTTAGTGACAAGCAGGAATGGATGATAGGGATTGCAGATTGTATTGAAATTGTTGGAGAGAAGGTTTCTGATTACTGGATTAATGATAAATGGGTAGACCTTAGTTCCTTTGATGATTCTCTTAATTTGGTCAATAATTTTCTCTCTCCCTGGTTTATTAGACTTAATAAACAAGATTCCTTGATCTGGGGGCCGGAGGGTAATGGAAAATTATTTGTCTCTTCTACCTCTGATCTTCTATTCCAAAAGGATAACCACTCTTCTAGCTGTCAGGTATGGAACAATATTCTTATTCCTAAAATAAACATGTTCTTCTAGCTTCTTGTTCAGAATAAAATCCTTACAGTGGATAATCTTTGCAAAAGGGGATTCAGCATGCCTAACAGATGTATCCTCTGTTTTTCTGAAGCTAAAAACTAAAATCATATAATGATTCATTGTCCCTACTCCTATAAAGTCTAGAATTCAGTGCTCAATGTCATTAACCCGGAGTGGGTCAAACCTTATAATTTCCAGATTATGGTTAAACAATGGAACTGTCCCTTTAAGGGTAAAGTAGCCAAAGATCTTTGGAAGCTAATCCTACCCCACTTCACATGGAGAATATAGAAGGAAATAAATAATAGAATCTTCAGAGAACAAATCTCCCCTATCAAATTGTGGCTAATAGTGTGTGTAGAAGTCTTCTAGAAAAATTTTAAAAATCAGCTATCTAGTGACTCCCCCTACAAGAATTCTCTCTGTATCAGAGATATACTTATGAAATCTCATGTGCAGAAAGATAGTAACTTAAACTTAAGGGAAAACACTAGATGGAGTACCCCTCCGAGTAGCTGGGTCAAAGGAAATTTTGACGGGGCTACTAAAGGGAATCCGGGGACTGCTAGAGTGGGAGGCCTAATAAGGGGTTCTGCTGGAAATTGTCTAGGAGCTGTGGCAGCTCCACTGGGAGTTCAGACAAACCATACAGCCAAAGCTATGGCTGCCCTTCACATGGTTATGTTGGCCAAAGATATGGGCTTCTCTAAACTATGGTTGGAGGGAGATTCTCTTAATATAATTAAATGTATAAAAGGACTCATGAAGCTTCATGGACAATCAGCCATATCATTGAAAAAATCAAATCCATTTTGTCCAATTTTGAAGATTACCATACTTCACATGTTTTTCAGAGAAGGTAATATGATGGCAGATGGCCTAGCTAATGTGGGAGTATTATTTGATGTCATACAATCATGGCGAGGTGAGGCGGATTTTAAAATGGAGATGGTTAATCTTATCAAGTACGATAGGATGAACAATATTGAAGGAGTTATAAATAAACATAATTAATGATGAGGTCATCTTTAATTATTAAAATTATTGTGTGTTGTCATTCAAAGGAAACAAGATTAATGAGAATTGTGACATCGTACACTTTCTGGGTGTTAAACTCGAACCGGAACAATCACTATAGTAAAGCTTGCCAGATTCCTGCGTTCAATATTGCAAAGTATCTACATTTTCAAAAAGTGACAAGAACAATGGGTGAAGGTCTAAAGAGGGAGGAGTCGATTGACTACACCAAATGGAAAGAGAAGAAGAAGGTCTGGAGAAGGTTGAAAAAGGGAGGTGTTTCTCAGTATCTGGAGAAGCTCCATGGCTGGGATACGGAGATAACAAAAAAGTTTGCAGAGGGTTGGAAGGATGGGAAAGTGAACCTATGGGGGAAATATTTTACTCTCTCCATGAGGGTTATGTTTAAAATTACGGGCTTGTCTTGTGAGGGCATGAAATTCTATAGGGACAATAAGAGGGCAGGAACTCAAGCTTTCAATATTTTCCTAAAAAATGAAGATGAAGAGGCCCTTCTTAGTAAAGGGATGGGGGATTATGTTGATATCCAAAACATTAAATCCCACTAGGCTGAAATTCTCACAGTTATGATCGAGTATTTTACCTTGGACAGTAGATACTCTAAAATCTACAATCTGCACTTTGTCCTAGCTAACCATTTCAGGCATGGTAAAAAGATTTCATTTCCTTTTTATCTCCTGAGCTCATTGCATAACAGCATGATGGAGCATAGAAAGAAATGGAGTAACCTGGTGCTCCATGTGGGGCTCATTCTGTTAATCTCTGAGTATGCCTGCAACCATATCCCGGAGCCTATCCCCAAGAGGGTTAAAGGGATTGTGAGGTAGGTTAAGCAGGAAAGTAAAAAATAGAGTTTGAAGAAAAGGGATAGAACCAAGAAGAGGGCAAATCCAAAAAAATAGGAGGAGACAGATGATGAAAACCTAGAGAATTGGGGAAAAGATAAAGAGAACCAAATGATGAATATTGTGAGACTAATAAAGAGAATCTGGAAAAGTAGAAAGATGATCAGCTGAGTAAGGAGTACTCTCAGATGGAAGAGGAGGAAATACCTATTACTGATGAAGAGGGCAAGGGTGGTGAAGCTAGTAACAAAGAAATGGAAATTGAGGGAGATGGAAAAGAGGGATATGAAAAAGAGGAGAATAAGAATGAGGACGAACGTGAGGAGGGTCAAAATAAGTAGGTGACTTTAAAGGCTGAGAAAAGGAACAGTAAGAAATGGACAATGGGCCCAGAAGAGGTCAGCTTTGATAGAGATGACAGAATCTAGAAAAGAAAAGTGGACTATGGGGAAATTATGGAAGACTAGCTTAGTGAGGAAATGAAGATTATGAAGCAAAAATTGACTGAGATGCAGGAGGCAATGGAGCCTTTCAAAGCCAAGGTTGAGTAAACGGAGAAAATTTTGATGATTCAGGTAAATGACAGTAACAGAGATGAGTAGTTCACTACTAGAGTTAATGAGACTGTGGAAGAAAAGATAAAAGAAATGAAAGAACAAATAAGTCATAATGGGCACATGATACAGGTCATCCTTAAGCATAGCAATGATGGGCTTCAAGTTTTAGTTCAAAACCTGAAAGTGTTATACGCTTATCTGGAAAGAATTCTGTTAGAAAATACAACAATTACCAATGATGATAAGGAAGGAATTTTGGGCCTTGGTTCTAGAACCCAAAGTGGTATTAAAAGAAAAGTCCCTAAGATCCCGAAAGAGATGCTTGAGATAAAGGATTCCATTGACAAAATGGAAGAAATGTAGAAGGAGGCAAAGGAAGCCTACCATAAAATGATGTAATGTTTTTTCTTCAGATCTGGAAATTTTGTTGGAAATTGTGCTAGAAGTTGTGCTGAAAACTGTGCTTTCTCTTGGAAGGTCTTGTAATTTCCTATTTTCATTCTAGGGTGTCTTTCTGGGTCTTGCCTTTTTTTTGATGTAGGATTTCTATGTTTGTTAGTGCCTTTCATGCTTATCTCTAGTAGCTTATTGTAAAAGGTTTTGGGGTCCTTTCAAAACTTGTATTTACCTTAATCAAACACAATGAAGACAAATACTCATCATAAGTTTTAGAATTTTTGATGGATTTTTATTTGTATTCATGTCAAAAAAGTTATTACAATTCAACAAAAAGCTTTCAGAACCCTAATCAATAAAAATCCATCTCAAACCAAAGTTTTTACAACAGCATTGTATCTTCAAATGCAAAAAATGACTATCCTCTTTCCGAGTAGTCTTGGAATCCTTTTATAATAAAGGATGCAACAAGCCTCTAACTATCTAGGAAGAATTACAAAACTTTCCACAACTTTAAAACAGACAAAGCAATAACTTCAAAATAAAACACGGGTGGCAAAAGATTGGCGAATTCTAAACAAAATTTGTTGTTGCCTTGCAAATATCTTTTATCCCTTCAGTTTTTCTTCCCACTTGTTTACTTCTTTAGCGGTGGACCAATCAAAAGTATTCTCCTACTCCATCTCTGTCATGGCTTCAGTCCATATGTAATCTACAACTTCCTTTTCCTCCAAAATGAATCTTGTCATGTCCACCTCTACTCTGAACAAGATATCGATCAGATCATTGTAGTAGCTCACATTTGCATCTTTCTCTATGTTGTGTTTGATATCATCAGTCTTCCATATTTCATCAAACTCTTTTTCCCAATCTGGTTGTGGCTTTATAATATTATCATCATTATAAATCTTGGGGATAAGTACAGGGCATTGATCACCAAATAGTCGCAACTTAGTATTTATCAGTTCATTCTTACAATTGAAGAAAGCATAAGTGTCATTCAAATCACTTATCATTTCAATGGTTTCTAATACCCTATCAGGAAAATCATCACTGTACATCATTATTGTTTTCAACTTATCTATCACCCTACTTTTTCCTGACCAATTTTTGAATGCTGGTTCCAAAAATGTCATGGCTTCTACAACTGCCCTAGAAGCTTCTTGTAATGAACCATATAGATTATGTACCATCTCATTCTTTTTTTGTAGCACACTAACCCAGTGTTTTATGATGGAAAGGATCATAGACACTGCATTATCAATTCTTTATTCTGATAACTCCTCTATTTTACCCTCTTCTAGTGCTAAGTCACTTTCTATTTTAGTTGCCTCTTCTATTTTTTCCTTCTCAGCCACCTAAGGAATTTCAACTATCTTCTTCTCATTCAATTCTTTCTTTAATTTATCTATCTCTTCCTCTAAAGTGAGGTTATGAAATACAACCTCTTCATGTTTCTTGGCTAAATCCATCATTTGACCAAAAGTCTGCTCATATCTTTTTGATAAATCCTCTGTTTTAGCCAAGTTCATGAATGAAACCTGGGTCATTAACTGAGCTATCTTTGTATTAGTAGTATTTTGTAAGTTCCAAATCATTCTATCTTCCCTCTTTTCTTCCCTTATACTTAACACCAAGGGATTTTGTGTAGCATGGGCTAAAGACCAAATAGCCAAGGTTTTAGATTTTGAGTCAAAACTTGATCCTCTCAGTATCTCATCAATTTCAAATTCTGTTTTAAACATGGGGTTTTCCTGCTTCCTGATTTGATCAATGATAAAAGTGGATTGCAAATCCCAGTTTGGCATCAATAGCACCCCACTATTCTATACTAATAACCTAGCTTGTTCCATAGTTATTAGTTCACTCTTAGGATCATATTCATGAAGTGTTTTAACAATTTCTTCATTCTTATCTTCTTGTTCTTGTCTTCTTATCAGATTCTGCTTCAATTTATTTTGCTTTAGCTTGATCAAAAAGATTTTAAACTCTTTTGACTTAATAAAGTCATCATATTTTATGAACTCATTTGTCATCATGACTCTTTCATCTATTTTAGCATCCAGGATCATCTCATTATCTCCTTAACCCTAATCCTATGGCATCTTTTGCAATTGTTTCCTAATTTTTCAAAAATATCTCCCATGCTCTGTCACCGCTGCCTTGGCCATGCTTTTTCTAGCCTGCACCATTCTATGCTTTGTTTTTTGCTTCTTGGTAGCTGGCTCCCTAGTAGAGGTAGCTTCTTCACCAGCCTCTTCCTCATCCTCTTGGGGATGCTCAGGTTGTTCTAAATACTCATCATCATGCAAAGCCACTATGTGAGGGGATCCCTAGGACTGTGTATCCTCTGCATTAAAATTTGGCACTTGTGCCATTAATTGGTCATATGATTCTATCATCTTTTCAATTCTTTGTAAGTAAAGAGTATCAGGAAAGAAACCAGAAAAAGAATCATCGGACTCTTTCCACTCAACTTCCACTCTCATGAGGTCCTTCCACTTTCTTCTCCTTTCCCAGACATCAATTCTTTCCATCCTATTTCTGACAACATTCTCTTCATCAAGGGGTTCATGGTCTCTCACAGTCTGCCAAGGGGTCATGGTTTTTAAGGCTATCTTCACAAAATCTTGTGGGTCACAAAACCTAACAACTGTATTTGACATCCTATATTATTTCAAGAAACCATTAATCATTTAAAAGGCTCTCTTCCCAATGTAAAAATCAAACCCTAACTATAACCTAGGGACAAATCTACCTTTTATGTGCCCTTCCAAAAACTCTTTATCCATCCAAGTAATCTCCCATATGAACTCTAAGAAAGCCACTCTAAGTGGGATAAATTTAGGGAGGACATGGGGGGATTTGAGCACCCATAGACCTTGATAAAGTGAATTGGTCAAAGAAAAAGAAATCTCCCCAATTATGGGAAATGGACCAACCCTAAATAACACTCCATGGTCTTAATAACCTTTTGACATTAATTGATAATCTCTCCCTTACTACCCAGTAAATCCAAAATTGGATCAACAATCTAGTTATGAAAGAAAACAAAAGAGGAACCTACAAAAGCATTGTCCAATACCTATGTCCACCATTGAATTGGCATCTCAACACCATATTCTAAATTGAATAATTCAAACTCCTTGTCCATAGTAGTTATGTTGTATTAAAGAATCATGAACATCATATGTGAATAATGTTTGAATGTTGGCAAAGGGGCATCTAATCTGAACTCCACTAATGCATTATGTATAGCCTCAACTATATATCCCACATAGTCATAATCAGAATTAACTTCTGGATGTTGGATATCCATGGCCATCATTATCAAGTCAATAGGAACAGTGGAATCTCAATCAAAATCCAACACCCTACTTAGACCATACACTGTGCACTTGACATAATTGTGGAATAAGGATACGTCAAAAGGTGGTTTCACATTATCTGGAATTACTACCAGATGTCTATTTATCATGGGCATAAACCTATGCATCTCATGTTTCCTTATGGGTTTCTCCCTTTTCTTATAATCAGCTTGTATTTTATCCAAATCAATTTCAATACATAATGCACTGGTAATCTCAAAGACTTCTACTACTGATCTTTTGTTTATAGCCACTAGGGCTTCCTTATTCTTCTTCCTAATCACCCTAGATATTGGACAATACCTCTCAGTTAGCTCTTTAAATAGGTCCACATTGACATAGACATCAGGAACAATTAATTTGGCCATGTTCATATTCCAAGGGTTACAAATAGAGGTTTATTAAATTCTATTGTTCCAAAAATAATGACACAAGGAATTACCCGAATGATTTGGAGTAATAGGATTCCTGCATTGACACCACTTGTCCTTCCATTCTACATCATTGGCACTATTTTCACTGGATATTCCAGGCAAGAGATTCGCAAACTTTTCCACATACTTCTTGGAAGTAACTACTTTCTTTCCTGACCCTTTCGAAACTCCGTTTGTGGTAGCTTGGCTAATTTTTCCTTCAGCAAATTTTATCTCAAACAAATTCCTCTGCAATTCACTCAAAAAATCATAAGGCAAAAAATGATAAATGTAAAAAATGAATGCATAATCAATTATACGTATAGCCCATCTAATCGACGTCTTGTCTTCATTACTGCAACTTCTCACGCTTGCAGAAATAAGTTGTTAACTCCTGCAACTACCGTTGCCATTAATTCAAACTCATATATCCTTGCTAGAACAACTATACATTTTCTTTCTCTATCACCTACAACCAAGAAAAGTACACACGGTGCACTGTCACACACTCGCTGTCTATTTGGACCTTTAAAATTTTCATCGCGAGTGAGCGAGAAAAAAAAAGCTCTACCTCTTATCTCCTCGCGCACTCGCAACAACTTTATAACTTGACCTTGATCACCTGGTGAGTGAGTGAAGACTCTTGGAATATTTTATTTTTATTAGTCATGCACTCACATTGTTTTACTTCCTTATGCTTGAGACTTTGCGAGTGAGCACTGAGTAAACAACTGACTGAAATTTCACCTTGTTGCATAACCATAGCATACTTCTGAAAATATTTTATTATCCTTGTGAGTGAGTGACAAACCTTCTAAGAACATACCACTAACTGAGTCACTCAATCATTGTCTATTTCCGATAACCCCTAAGCCTTAGTGAGTCAGTAATGGTCATAAAATCATATACTCACACACTCGTGGTGTGGAAATTATCTATCATTGATGCATTGTGACTGGGCGTTGTCATGACAATCTTCTTTGGTCGTGCACTTGCAACTGAAAAATATTTAAGTGCCAAGCATCAGTGAGTGAGCGATATGATTCAAAATCTATCTGGTCACACACTCACAATAGTTATGCTTTTGATTATAAACCTTTAGCAAGTGAGTGATAGCATTACTTTAATTGAATCTCCCTCAGTCACACACTCACTATAAAATTTTGATTTGACCTTTATCACTCGCAGGTGTGCAACGTCTAAAACATCTCCTTCATCACTCACTCACAAACTAAAGTCTTTGAATACATCATCAATGCGACTGAGCGATGCTAATCAATAGTCATTTAGTAATCTGGCATCACCTGCTCATGTTAGCTCTTTTTCTTGTAGAATCAGTATGTAGCAGTAAATTCTTTCTTGACTCTTTAATTCCCAATCTAGATTCTCATAGGGAAAAGGCTAATTAACAAGGATGAAACATCCTTCTACACTTTAGGCTCCACAAACCTAGGTGGGTGTACCTTCAACAGACTACTATTTTTCAGTAAATCTGATAGTGGATTAAGGATTCATGATCCTTCTTCTTTTTAAGCCAGTTGGCATAGGAAGGTTAACCTATTGATTCTCTCTTTAAAGAATCACTAAGATGAACTGTATTTCATACAATTATCTAGACATGTACTTGAAATAACATAAATATAAAGATTAATTAATATTTGATTGATGATGATAACCATTCATTAGAAATTGACCAATGCCTAATCCTGAGCCATAGAGTCAGAATGAAATATACATACACCAGAGATCATCAATAGAAACACAAATAAAAACTCAGATAGAATTTCTTACAAACTATCTTCTCACTCTCACACCCCTGTATCAAATTCTTGCATAAACCCTAACTCTCTGGAACTATTTGCAAGATTTAGACCTTCCTTGAAAGCAACTTACAAACAGTAACATAGCTACCTTATAACCAGTATATTCAAGATGCCTTACAAATCAAACATACAAGAGCTAAAATGTAAATGCAAAAAGACATCATTGGTATCAAAATGGAGATTCCACTGTATTTTATTCATAAAAACTTGATTTTAGTACATTCAAACTTATTCCAAACTAAAGCTTAGAGACCATTCAGAAGTCTGCCTCTTAGTCTTTTTTTTAACCATCCTCTATAATATAATACAAATTTCTATTTATAGATAGCCTTAGTCATCTTGGAATCCTTTTACAAAATAAGGATGCAACAAGCTTTGGATGACTAAGATATAGGACAAAATTTACGCCTCTCAAAAAGGACAAAATATCAGTTGAAGAGAATAACCATTCTTTGTTACAAGTTACATAGTCTTTTGTCTGATGACCACCTGAATACTTGCAACTACTTTTAAGTTGTTAGCTCTTCATCATTTGGAATTTGTTGTCTTCACTAATGCAGAATCATGTACTTGTCTTTATTCAAACTGCTAAGCATCACTAGTGCTCGTTGTCACTTCTACATTACTACTTTCTATTACTGGAGTAAATATACCTTATTTGCTTACCCAAGTGGTAAACACCTCATCATTCGGCCAACTAAAGTTGAGAACCTCATATTTTTGGTTGTTGAACTCCTCCCAATCAATACTGGCCTTCTCAATCTCTGATTCCCAAGATTCAAAAAAAGCCCTGGCCTTGTTGAGAATGCCAATGGTTAATACAAACCAACCTATGTTTTCCAATGTGATAATGTTGTTTGTCCTATTGGTTAATGTTTCATTCAACTATCTTAGCCACAGGGATTCATTTTTTATGTCTCCATCCTTTTTGAACATTTTAGGAAACATATCATACCTATCTCTAGAAAATTCTCCTCTCAAGGTCTTTATCTCTTTTATGACCACATTTTTCTTGATGTCCAAGTCAGCCATCAGTTTAAGGCATTTGTAAGTCCTTGTCAAGATGATATCAATATTATTCTACTCCTTTGAGGTGGAATAGAATGACTTTACATGGGCTTTCTTCCCTTTCCAACTGTCAATTATCAAGCCCCAATGCTCTTTACCTTCATCATGCTTGTTTATTATGCTGACAATCTTCTTTCCCATCAACTAAAGATTAGCGAGATTGACTTCACCATCACACCTCTTGTGGTTAAATTATATCTTATCAGAATGCCTCTACTTCACCAATTCTTCAGCTTCTTTATATGCAAGGGATTCCTCAAGATCCTTTTTGTCTTCTTCTTCCAACCTTGATCTTTCAGTGACAAACATGTTCTTTTCAGCCTCTAACTCTGCTTTCTTAGCATCAATGATCGCTTGGATAGTAGGGATTACTGGTGCAAGGGATGGGGGGTAAGTCACAAATGGGCTAGATGGTGAGGGCTAGTGAGGTTCCTGAGCAATCATCATCTGGGGCATTATTTGTACTATCTATCTCCCCTCTAGAAATTTTATTTTGTTATCCTTCTGTGGGGATTTAACCCTTTCATCATTGTATGCTTTTAATACAAATTCATATTTTTGATTCAGGCTATTATAAGCCTCTTTCTCCTTTTCATCCACCCTCAAGCTCAGACTAGCCATTTGAAGGACAGGTTAGCTACCTTAGTACCTGAGGTATCAGAAACTCTTTTAACAATTAGGCTTCATTCATCCTCAATTTGATCATCTTATTTCACTCTTCTTTTGTCCTTCTTCAAGGCCCAAATTGTTAGGGCTGCATGATTTTCACTAAACTGGGCACCAATTAATGTTCTAGTAGTGCTCAATGGTTTTGCCTCCTTTCTAACAGCATCAAAAACTATTGCATCAGCCAAGTCCCACTGAGGTAGGATAAGGACTCCCTATTCCTTGACCAATTCTCTACCCTCTTCAAGGGTGATTTTGTCAATTTTAAACATTAGCTCCTGCTTGACCTCTTTTTCTATATCATTTTTTGCATGATTTTCTTGAGCTTCCTGCAACCTTTGGCATTTATTTTTGAACTCATCAATGTAATTTCTCCATAGAAATTAAATGAAGGCCCTAGTTTTGACAAAGTTTTCATCTGACAAGAACTCCTCACTGGCCTGCTTAGTTACAGGATCTAGTTCTTTACCTGTGAATTTTTCCACTGTGAGGTCACTAGTTGTATGCCTAGGTGCCTCTAGCACTCCTTTTAATTCTTGGGTAGTAACAAAAACTTTGCCAGTGTTCCTCATTTAAACCAATTGCTCATCAATGGCTTGGTCATCCAAATGTATAGGGGACTGGGAGGGAGAGTACAACTCACTCTCTTGCTCTTTTCCCTCCACCTTTTATTTCTTGGGAGAGGGCATCTCTTGGGCACTAGTAATTTCTGTCCTCTTTCCTTTATGCTCAGAATGTTTATCAACTTTGGACATGATAGTAGTGTACCCTCTCCTCTTGTACAACACATAATTCCCTGGTGGGACTACTCTTCCTTGTGAAAGTTTGCTCAAAATGGCATGAGCCTTTTTTGGCTCAACTTCCATTATCCTCTATTTCTTCTCACTGAGGTTCTACATGATTCCCTTGAATAAAGTCATTAGGGACTCAATCTTCTTGGCCTAAGGTAAAAATTCCTTCAAAGGATCATAAGATTTATCAAAATTGTGTACAAAGTCCAAAGACTTCTTGTACACTAGCCATTTCTCTTTCCAGGCCTCCTGGTCACCTAAATCAAAAACATTTCTAATAATATCCTCAGGGAAATTAAACTGGTGCTCTAATGTTAAGCATTGGGTCCTTTTTCTAAACATTCCCATTATAAAATCTTCATTGTCTGCACACCTAGAAATAGATGTTGCTAAGTGGTAAGGTTCAAAAAACTTATCAAACTATGCCCACCCACCCTTTACTATGATGAAGTGATGGGCTCTTGTAAGAGTAGGGAAAATGCTTCCCTTCATTTTTCCTATTAGGGCTTCCTCCTATAATCCACCCAATTGTCTCAAAACATCTGCAATTCCAATCTTTAAAGGCACTCTATAGGGTAGAACATTGGGGTTTCCCCTGAATCCATAAACCCTTATCACTGTAGAAACAGGGTATAAAATCAAATCTCCCCAATTGTGGGAAATTTTTTAATTTGGGGCAAACTCCATGGGTCTTAGTAACCTCATCATCTCTGTATGGCTCCTGGCATTCTGATTGCACAACAATGACCTAAGCCTAGTGGCAAAAACCCTATCAAAGTATACATAACTGGCTTCTTTTCTATCCCATGATAGATCAGCACTCCACATCTGAACAGGAAAATCCTCGTCACCTTGGAACTTAGTCAGGTCCATCTCTTCCTCAAATAAGTCAGCATTATTGAACAAAAACATGTGCATCATAAGGGAATACCATCCCATTGGCTTAAGTATGTTGTTGTCTTGGATACCTGCCAAACCTTCATGCATTTATTGGGCAATGTAAGAGGCATAGTCAAAAACTACTGATAGGTGGGGATGTAGAATCTGAACCACCATGAGCATTATATGGACATGCATTATTATCTCTTCATCTTCTCCTAGGACTTGGCATAGGGCACTATACATTTTCTTGGCCTTTCCATTAAAATAATCCAATTTAAATGGTTCAGGTGTTTTAGGCCCTACTACAATCAAGTTCCCTATCTTGTTAAAGTATCCTTTCAAGGCCTCATTTCTGTAATACTCCCTCTGGGTCTGGTATACTTCCTTAAAATATTCAAATTCAATATCATCTATTTGTATTGAAGTATCACTCAACTTGAAAATTCTTCTAATTTCATTAGTTGAGACGGTCAACAGCACATTTCCATGTGTATCCCTAAAAACCCTGGATACTTTGTCATAAGTATTGGCTATCAGGGTAAATAAATTTGTATCCATGAAAACCCTGGGTACTATAAACTTTCCCACATCTAAGTCCCATATGTTACAATTTGGGGTAGGGGCATTCCTCTGGCTATAGGCAGTTCTGAACAAAGTTAAACCATTCAAACTAGTTTTAACATCTTTAGCCCATCTACCCGAGTCATACAAACCTTCTCCTATTTTGAAATGGGGATGTGATGGAACTATTCTCTTGATCTAGATTGCATCACGCGTGGATCCTTTTAATTGTTGCAACATATCCTCCCTAACATTTCTCTTCTGGTAATCTACTTCTCCAGAGATTTCAATCCTAGGGGCCATTCTGAACCTAAGGCTTTTTTGCTGAGATGAAATTCAGATTTTGAAATGATAATTCTGAAATCCTTTTGAATTGTAAATCTTACTAGGAACCTGAATTTTTTTGAATTAGAGAAGACTTACCTATTCTACAATTTTGTCACGAGGAGCTGAATATCTCTGCAATTTTGTTCTTTGCTCGAATGACATTGGTAAATTATTGCAGCTTCAAGTCAAATTATGGCTTCAATCAAATCAGTCATTCATATTGAATTCGACTAGAGTGGCCACATATTCTGCAATTAATTTTCCTGCTTCAAACTCGCGGCTTAACAGCTCACTGAAACTTATTTTAATAACTTTGAATTTAGTCCATAGATCTTAAACAACATCTCTTTCATCTGACGATTCTCTTCTTTTCCTGAAAACAACTGTTCACCTAGGACACATGTCGGCACCACTTAATCGCTTGTCCATTAGATTTCATTCACTTTACCTCTAAGTGACTAAGCCAACCGTCGATCTTTTATGTAGATGTTGTTCCTTTAATTCCATCTTTACAACCTCAGCTGGACCCACTAGGACATGCGTCAACACCGCTTAATGGCTTAGACGCTAGATCTCAATTACTGTTGAGATAAGCCACTAAGCTGACCATCGGATCAAAAACAAGTTATCTATGTTTTACTCCTTGCCAGCTTAGAACACCCAGGTCCACCAACTACCAGATGTCAACACCACTTAATGGCTTAACTGATAGATGTCGAGCATCTTGGAGATAAGAAATTAAGCCCACATTTAGATCTTTTCAAACTTTAGTCACCTTTAAGTTGTCTGTGACAGGACCCACATTGCTTCCAAGGACATGCGTCACTCAGACTTAATCGCTTAAGTGATAGATGTTGTGCATCTTGGGGGCCAAGTCATTAAGTCGATTGTTTGATGAAACAAGACCTGCCTGATTGTTAACTGAGAATATTTTTTACCACCAGACCCACTAAGGAAACACATCGCTCAAACTTAATCACTTAAGTGATAGATGTCATGCATCTTAGAGATTAAGCCATTAAGTGATCCGTCGGATCAAAACAAAAATGCCCAGCATATAATGAATGTAATTAAAACCTCAGTGAACTTTGGACTTTGGGAATAATGTGAGACCCAGGTGTTAGGATTGACAACTTTAATACACATGACCACTTTTAAAACGAACCCATTTGAGACATGACTTAAGTGAAAAAGGTAACATGAAATTAGAAGACATTTCAATGCTTAGGGTTTTTATGACCAAAATTACACTAGGAGACATGAAACAAGGGTTTTTCATCATTTCTAACCAGGTTAAGGGCCAGAACAAAATTTACAGAGGCATAAGAACAATTTTGACCATGATTTTAAACCTTTGGACAACATGAATGAAAGGGGACTTCAAAATTACAGCGCATAGTCCAAACATGAAATAATACCAACAACTCACACAAAGAAATACATTAGAATGGGAACCTCAGTGAGTGAGTGATGACCTATGAACCAAAATTGACTCGCACACTCATGGAGAAAAAGTCACAAGACGTAAAACATGAATGAGTGAGCGATTAACATTTACATTACCCTGCTCCCACACTCGCGATCTCAAAAGCTATAAGTCAAAATACACCACGACTATGCAAAAGACCTCTTCATAACAACTCACTCACTTGCATAGCTATAAAAATAGACCATATACATATCACGAATGCACGATAACCCTTTTCAACAAATTTCCTACTTACTCACCGAACCAAATCAACATTTTACAAAAATGTCGCGACTGCGCGACCACATACTAAGTGATGAGCCGCTCACTTGCACAACCACTAATTTCACTTAAAGGACATAGTGTGACTGCACAACTAAGCACATAATAATATCCAAATGAATTAGCACAATTTAAAACCCATTTTGTGAGAAAAGACAAAGCCCTAAGAAAAATTATGCGGTAAAAGACCAATATTTGAAAAATTAAAATTTTTAGAATACAATGTCAACAATGGCTCTGACTAGGGAAAGTTAATTGCAAGATTAACATTAGAAACTAAAAATTTGGGATGCAAACCAAAATCTCAAAACAAAAATATGCATACACACACCACACAACATAAACCTAAACTACTATGCATAGAAAAGTAGAATTATGAGAAATAATACTTTAGGAATTGTCCATGCACTGGCAATTCCTATATCTCACCATCAGAATCCTCTAGAAAATATGAATCCTGCCCACAAAAATCTTGAATTACAAAGGGGCCCATCCAAATTGACTCAAACTTACCATACTTCCCCTTTTCTTCTTTCTCGCATTCCATTGGATCACCATGCCATTTATTTGAAACTTCCTTTCAGTTTCTCTTTTGTCAAAAAGGTATATAGATTGCTGCTTGATTTTTATATTTCTTTTATGTGCTTCAGTCCTTATTTCTTTCGGTTCAACCAATTGGACCATCCTATCCTTCATAGGTTCTTGCACTTCAAATTCTTCTTCTTTCATAAATTTATAAACAGGTAACAAGTTATTCAAACGCAATCTGGCCTGAGTCCCATAGACCATTTCAAAAGGGGAAACCCCTATTGCTCTCTTTATTATTACCTTGTTAGCCCAAAGGGATAACTTTAACTTTCAGTGCCAAGACTTCTTATTTTTCTCCAAAGTCCTCTTAATTATCTTCATTATGCTCTTATTACTGGACTCAGCCTGCCCATTCTCTTATGGATAGTAGGGTGAAGAATAATATAGAAAATGTCATAATCCTCACCAAAATCTTTGAATTCTTCAGATCTAAAACACATGGTATTGTCCATTATCAATCTGGTTGGGACACCAAACCTAGTCAGAGTATTATCCATTAAGAAATCCATTAAAACTTTGTTGGTTTCCTTCTTAGATGGGATTGCCTCAATCTATTTGGTGAAATAATTTGTTGCTATAAGAATCTAGTTGTGACCTCCACTAGAATTTTCTGAAAATTTCCCAATAAAAGCAATGCCCCATTGGGAAAAAGGTGCTTCAACTGTCATGGGATTCAACATCAATGCCCATGAAAATTTCATCTTATAAGAAAACCTCTGGCATGGCTCACATTTCTAAACAATTTTTTGGGTATCTTTAAAAAGGGATGGCCAATAAAACCCATCTCTAACAATTTTATGAGTTGCAGTTTTGGCAGAGTAATGTCCTCTGCAGACACCATCATGCATTTCATTCAAAACTCTCTTAGATTGTGATTCATCTAAGAAGAACAACAAAATAGCATCTCTATTCTTCCAAAACAAGTCACCTTGTACCAAAACACATTTTTGGGCTTGCAGCCTCAGAGTTCTTTTTTGAGTATCTGACATGTATCCTAGGCATTTAGCAATTTTTAGAAAAAACACAATATCAACATACCATGACTGTAACTCAATGCTAGTGTGAGTCATACTTACATCCTCGATATTATTAATTTGAGCCAAGTCCATGTTTTTATTGGTCATGAGTTTACCCAAACCCAAACCTCAAACTAATTTGGTGACTTGAATTTTCAAATTGAATTCCTGAATTTTGTTGATGCACCGACGTCTTTTCCCAGTGACTTCATATTGAGATAATATATATTTTACTGTTGCATGTGGAACATAAGAAATCACTTTTGCACAAACTAGATAGGGCCTAAAAATATTGACTGCTTTGACCAAAGAATAAGCTTGTTTTTCTATTATCTCATAATTTAGTTTTGCTACCTACAGATATTTACTAAAAAATGCTATAGGATGCTCAAATCCTTCACTATCCTTTGGCAACAAAACTGCAGCAATAGTATGAAAGGAAGCAAATGAAAATAAAGAGAAAGGCTTCTCATAGTCAGGGGATCTCAGAACCAGTGCTTGTTGTATTTCCATCTTTATTTCATCAAAGGCCAATTGAGCCTCCTTATCCCATTTAAATTCAACATTCTTCTTGAGAAACTTAACTATGGGCTTTACTATCTTTGCAAATTTGGCAATGAATCTTCTTAAAAAATTCACCTTTCCCAAAAAAGACTGTACACCCTTGATGTTCTTGGGAGGTAGAACCTTGTTAATAGCCTCTACCCTTTCAGGATCAATTCTAACCCCTTCTTTTGAGACTTTATGTCCCAACAACTTACCCTCTGTCACAGCAAAGTGATGCTTCTTTGGATTTAATGATATTCCATATTCCAACACTTTAGCAAAAATATTTTCCAAGTGCTTACAATGATCCTTAGCCTTTTTGGAATATGCAGTCAAATCATCTTGGTACACAACCATAATTATATTTTTAAACTCTTTGAAAACCACATCCATGGCTCTCTGGAAAGTAGCTCTTGCATTTGTAACCACCTGAATTTGGTCTGTTCTAACTATGGACCCTATTTTCCCTAAGTGTGATCATACCCGTGATTATGTCCAAACGACCCTGTTACTGCTTGGCATAATTCTTCAAATCTATTTAATGTCCTAGGTGATTTTTATCACTGATTTATATTAACTATTATAGACATACAATTCAAATCAATTTCGACCAATCAAATCAAATTAAAATCAAACATGGCTATAGTATTTAATTATAAAAGAATTAAATAAATCCCTAAATCAAATACCCACTTGCAAAATAACCCATTCCCCTAGCCTATTTAATTTAATTAAGATGGCTATAGTCCCCTAATTGTTAAAAAGCAATTTCATTGTTTAAATAAGTAATCCCTATATGTCTAAATGAATTAAATAAGTTTATTTCATTTATTAATATTCCCCTAAACCCCAACCTAACCTATCTCAACCACTTCTACCCTGGGTTCTAACCCTTCTCAACCCATTCACCCATACTAATCTAATTCTAATCCTAAATTCTTCTCTAACCCACCTCCTAATGTTGTCACATTCCATTAAGGAATACTTAGCAACTCAACCCACTTGAGAAAGTCAACTTTCTCAAGCTTGACCTCCTTAAGGTCCACTTTCTCAAGCCATCCTCTTACATCCTCCCTTGCCTCTTTAAAGCTTTCATTAATGCCTTATTAATGAAGATGCCTTAAGCCTATGTCTCTCCCATTCCTTATTAATGCTTTGGGCATTAATGACTCTTACATCTTCATTTATGAGTCTTCTAATTCATAAATGAACCTTGTCCCCCCTCTCTCTCTCCTATTCTTCTATAAATAGAAGCCTCTTTTGAGAGCAAATAAGCCTTCACATTAGATCAAAAATACATTGTTATGTTGTTCAATTCATCTTAGATTTGCATTCCACTCTTTATTCCATACTTTTGCATTGTTTTAGTTTCATCTTTTAGAGCTAGAATACATGCTTTATCATCTTTTTAGCTTAATTTTGAATTAAATCCTTCATGCTAGAATAGTATTGGTCACTAATTTGTAACATATTCTGAGGGATGATATGTTATTAATTACACTCTTTCTAGTTAGAAGGCAATAGGTCGATATTAGTGGTTTTGAACGTTTTATCTAACCACTTGAACTAATGCAATGACCTATTGAGTGTTTGTGTTGTTTTCAACAGGTACCCATTTACACACACACATTTCTGGCACCCACCATGGGGAATGAATTTCAATTTAGCCTCATTTCTAACATGTTTTTGACAATTTGTAAGCTCAGGAATCAGTCAGAGAATCATATTTAATCTTGTAGGCTCGCATCCTGGATACGCCTTCGCATCGCGTAAATTTCGGATCACATCCGGGCTTTCCCGGATCATATTTGGTTTTGGCTCACATTCAGTCAGCAAAGGCTCGTATTCGGTAAAAAGGATCGTATCCTAGATACTATATTGCATGTAGTGAAATTTTAAGATCGTATCTGGTTTAGAAGCTTGTGCATTTGATTTATCTAATCCTAACATTTTGACAAAGTGGTGTTTGTGGTATTTTGCAGCTTGATAAGTGTTTACAGGGCATATTTGGAGGTTTTTTATAGAGTTAGATTAGAAAAATACTAACGTGGTTTTCGTAGGTTGCCAACCCCATCTTGACTTCTATTTCCTTGCTTTCCAAAACATAAAACCATTTCTCTACTTGCTAGGACATCTAGATATTATGCTCTTCTCCTCTTGAGGAGAATCAGAAAATCAGACATTGTCTTATCATTTATGATGAAATAGGGAGTACATGAACAACAAACAAACTGTTTAATTCATTTTTGGATAGAAATTGAACAAAACAAAGCACTAAATCATGTGGGTTAATTGAACAAGTTCAATCGTATAATTGCTTTTGGAAATCAGAAATTGAACAACTCATTAAATCATTGTGGTAATTGAACAAGACAAATTTCCCTTTTTCAAAGCTTTCTATTTTCTTTAAAAAAGGAATCATTAAATCAAGCTCAACATAGCTTGAGGGAAAGAACATTGTTTTAAGTGTTTGAGGAGAAAATGGCATGGACTAGGAGAGTATGCTCTTCTTCTTTTGAAGAATCTAAAATCTAGAACTCCTAAGCTCGCCAATCCTGGTTACCAATCTTTTAACAGTAGAGGGCCTGCCGGTTGAGGAAAAAATGACTCGGGAACAACCCAAGTGAGGACAGGTCTTATGCCGACCCTTCCAACTCACTATAAATAGTTGCTTCCTTGTAGGCCAAAGCCTCGAAAGATGAAACTAGTTTTATTCTGGGAATTTTGACATCATTCCTTGAACATATCGGGGTATATATAGAGCGGAGCCGCTTGAATCTTGCTTGCAAGACTATATATATTCGGGTACTCATATGGCTATACGCCTCAATTTTTCCTTGTGAAATTCTATGGGGGACAGTTTTGAACAGATTGCTCAATAATCTACAACACATTCAACTGAAAGAATTCCTGATTCATCCCCAAAAGGGTGATAATCTTTGTGCAAGGCAAAAAGTAATAGCCCCAAGACACTCGTCATATTGTGCCCTCACTTTCATTTGGAGTTGGCTAATATAGCATCATGACTGGAGTCATTGCATGCTTGGTGATGGCTGTATTCTGATTAGCATTTGAGTGTGTACCTAAGTCAACAAGAAAAAAATTTCATCCTCCACCTAGATAATAGGAAAAGAAGTGTGTTTGATTCATCCCTTTAATAATGCAAAACTATTTGACATGTCAAAAAGATCACTAAAAAGATAAGCTCCTCAAAACAATCAATAAATTTCATACCCTGGAGTACAAGTGTTTTTCACGCTCTACAAATACCTATTGATGCTGCAATCTGGAAACAAACAACTTCACGCTCCTCAAAAACAAATTTTTCAAAATTGGCCAAAACTGACAAGACCATCATAAGATCGCATCCCATTTTTCCTGAGTCATATCCTGTATTTAGGATCGTATCTAGTGCATTGGATCGTATTTGGTCAAACATATAGTCACATCCAATTTTTAGGATTGCATCCAGGTTTTAGGATCGCATCTGGTTCCGTCAGAGGATCGTATATAAGAGCTCACATTCAAGATAGTGGGCATTTCTAGCAGCTTTTCCTAGGAAGTCTCAGTTGTTTTAGGTACCCTTTTTTCTCTTTAGTTGGTCCATGTTGTCTCTTCTAGTCTCCTTGCTATTATTTACAAACACTTTCAAAATGTCTACCTTGCATGCATAGTCAGTCTTTCACGATCGGTTCAATACGTGTGGTCTACCCATTCTCTATCAACAACTTGGTTCCCAGCTCACTATCAGGGAATTCTAACCCTCTGACACTGGAATCATTTACATCCACCAACAAACAAACAGTTAATTCTACCTAGACACACCCACTTGAACAATCTGGAATCGTTTCTTGCACTATTGGGAAATGTTAACGAAGTTAAGAAACAAACTTCATGGTTAACATGAGACACAGCAAGTACACAACTGAAGGATCAGAAGTACCTCCTAAAACATCACACTTTCAAGGAGAAACTTCTCACAGTTCCCTTTTTGATCTTGATTCACCTCAAATGGATAGCAACACTAACAGTTGGAGTAAGGCCTTTGATGGTTATGATGATGGAAAACAAGCACAATCCATAGGCACGGATGAGGAAGAAAGACCCAGGTTTGAACGTAATCCATTTGGGTCAGATAGTGAAGAAGAGATCCCTGAAGATGAATACGAGAAGCTTAAACAAAGTAAAAGAGTCCACAAGCTATTGGAACGAATAATTGGAGATGACAAGGAAAAATACTTCCTCCATTTAGCATCCACGGGTGTTAAATTACCCAAGGATTACAATATGGACGATCTCAAGGAGAAGGAAGTACCAACTCCCATATCTATCCTTACCAACCAACTCAATCAAATGCAAACAGAGCTCACGAACCTCAAACAAGAGAAGGATAAACCCAAAAAAAAATACTCTATGGACGCCATTTGTCCATTTCCTTTCGACAAGAGTATCACAATGGTCCCCTTTTCTCCCAATGTGGCAAGGCCAAAGTATGATAAATACATAGGGGAAACTGATCCACATGACCATGTAAGAGAGTTCTATGCTCTAAGCATTGAGTACATGCACAAACCCACTTACCTCATGCGACTGTTTCCAGGAAGTCTAGGAGAAAATGCCATGGAGTGGTTTTCAAAGTTGAATCCTAAAGTCAAAACATTCAAGGAGTTGATGCAATGATTCATTCAGCATTACTCCTACAACATCCAACATGATGTCACCATGATGGATCTATGTAACACCAAGCAAAAAATGGGGGAATGCTTTACACACTTCCTACAAAGATGGAGGAAGATTTTTGCATGATATTCAAGAGTCATTCCCGAAACAGAGAAGATGGAGATCTTTGTTAATAATCTCATACGTGAATTGAGCTATGCTCTACAAATGCAAGATTCTCATAGCTTTGATAGGATGATTAAAAATTCCCTCTGTATTGAGGAAGGCATGGTTAAAAGGGGGGAGATCACCCTTCAAAATGAATGTAAAGGCAGTAGCTCCAACTCCAAGCCTAAATGGTGGAGTGGTTGATGCTTCTAACATTACTTCTTAACCTAAAGCATTCAATCTAACCAATGGTATGCAAGCAAGCAAGGAGGCTAAAATAACACCTCCCATTCCCAAAGCCAACAATGATAATGACAAGGGATGAACATGGAATTCAAAACCCCAAAGAACATTCACACCTTTAGGAGAACCTCTTGAGACCATCTTAAAAATATTGGTGGATAACAAAGTCCTTACAATTCTTGATTCTAAACCTTGGGAACCAATGGTAAAACCTAGATGGTGGGATGATAACTCCTATTGTGTCTTCCACAAAAACAAGGGACACAAGAAAAATAATTGTCTCAAGCTCAAACACGTTATCCAAGACCTCATCGAAGGAGGTAAGATCAAGGTGGATGGACACACTACAAATGAAGATCATACAGCATTTAATAAACCATTCCCTAATTATAATCAAGGGGAAACATCTAAAGGGAAAGGTAATGAGCTAAACTACACCTATTCCAAGAGTGACAATGTGATCAATATGCTCAGCATTAAAACTGAATCCGTCAACATGATCACAATCAAAGGAGCCTCATCCTCCATAAACACTGTAACTCGGAGCCAAGCACAGGTTACGATCAAGGGACCTCCAAAATTGACATCCACACCCAAGGTTCCTATTGTCACTATTCCTAAACCAAGAGCAAAACATGTGGTCACTATTCCTAGAGCCAAATATGACTTGGTAGACCAATTGCAAAGACTTTCTACCAAAACTTCCATGTTCGAATTGCTCAAAATATCCACAGTGCATAGAGAAATCCTAGAACAAGATCTACATGCTGCTAATGTTCCAAAGGATATAGATACAGACAAATTCCAAGCGATGGTCAATCACATCTCAACGCCACATTACCTCTCCTTTTCTGAGGAGGATGACAAGTCATTGACCCATCCACACAATCAACCCCTCCATATCGAAGTTCTTATTCATAAATCCCATCTTAGACACGTATTGATAGATGGAGGCGCTGGATTGAATATCTGTACACTAGATCTTGTCAGGAGGCTAGGCCTCTCAGAGCAAACAATTGACTTTAGAAATAAGATAACCATTAAAGCATATGATGAGGAAGAAAGATTTTCCAGAGGTATCATTTTTCTACCCATCAGAGTTGGACTGATTGAAAGAGATGTTATATGTCAAGTTCTGGATCTACCACTAGCGTACAACATTCTACTAGGGAGACCATGGATCCACGAGATTCAAGTTGTATTATCCACTTATCATCAATGCATCAAGTTCCCACATAATGGGATAGAGGTGACAATTCCTACGGATGCCAACTACACTTGCAACAATATCAAAGAAGGTAGCATGATCCCACACAACAAGGAGGCTATGGACGTAGTTACTCCTAAAACTACCAAGGACATGGTTATGAAGGGGTTTAGCAAAACATTAAAACTTCAAGAAATAGGTATGGGAGAATACAAGTTGGACTTGACTCCCTCACTGACAAAGCTTCCAGTATCACCAAGATCCTATGGAAAACCGTCATCAACATTCACACCTCTCACAGTCAAAGAGCCAGAAGTACACAAGGCTATAGGCATGATAAAGGCATCCACGTCTTCTTCAGATAACACAGAAGAGAAGGCAGTCTTGAACTAGCTTTACAAAGAAGAACCAGTAAACTCTGAGGTCAAACATGTAAAGATATCCCCAGAACAGTATGGAAAGGGGTATGATTTCCTAAAAAAAATGGGATACAAAGGAAAAGGACCTCTAAATGACACAGGATGAGGGATCATTAAACCCATACCCATGGAGTTCCGCCTCAATAGAGATAAAATAGGACTGGGCTTTAATACTCAATCCAATAAACCTACTTCAAAGAAGAGTCCACCTTCTGAAGCAGAGAGTGATAAAACAGATGAAATAGTATCAGAACCATGGTTTTATGAGAGATTACTACATATTGGTATAGAGAATCTTGAATATCAAGGAGAACACTACGTACCTAGTTTTGAGGTACCCCAGGATCTTCATACTCCTTTGCTAGAACAACTACCCATTCAAGAGGTAGGAGACACCATAGCTACAATCACTCAAGAGGAACTCCAGCCACAAAATTTACATCCTAACTGGGGGCAATTGGTCACCATTACACATGTTCTCGATCTACCTCACTTTGATCTACAAGTAGCTAATCGAGTCCATCAAATAAATATTGGTGAATATTTGGATAGATCTGATGATGATATCATAGACTCTCATGACTATGAGTGGGATCAGCTATCTATTGCCTCCGAGGAAATTAGGATAGAAACAATTCGCATGTTTGCAGCTTCCTCAGCTCCTAGTAAACGACTAGACATTCCTTTCAATGACACTGATCCTCCTGAAGCAGAAGAAGAGTTCCTTCCTCCAATCATTGATGGAGACACTGGTGAATACATAACTCTAGAAGAATTTCATAGGCTACAAGCAAGAAGCCTCCTTTTACAAAGGGATGATGATGAGATATCTACTGACGAGTCACTAGAGTTCAATCCATATATAACTGACAATGATCCTTTTAACAACAATCTTACTCTTATCGATCTAAACATCAAAGATATTAACTTAACAGATCGTGTCATGTCGGTTAATGGTTTTGATACTAACGTGATGCTATCCTTCCCAGAATCTAACTCCCTAACATTGGTACTTCCAAACCTCATTGATTGGACTGAAATAGATCCTACCCCTATCCTTGACTTTCCCAATGACCACTCCCTAGCTTGTTACCTTAATGCTTGTGAACCTCATCTTTCTTCTACCAATGCAAGGAGTGAGAACATGTCACAGGAGGATATCAAGTTTGTTAGTCACAAATTGAAAAATAAAAAGAAAAAATGGACTGATGGTGAAAACCACTCTGTGGCAGTATCAGATCCCAAAATAGTAAAGAAAAAAGATGTATCCAATGGTGAAAACCTCTCAGAGGTGCCAACGGATGAGATTCTTGATATACTTCCAGAACACTTTGAGGAAATATCTTTGGTATTGATTGAACCAACATAGCCAGTGAACTTGGGCACTGTTGAAGATCCTCGGATAGTTCATCTAGCACAATCCCTATCAGAAGAAGAGAAGGTACAATTCACAGAATTCTTGAAGGAGAAAAAGATCAACTTCGCCTGGTCCTACACTGATATGCCAGGGCTAGATCCTAATCTCATTGTGCACCACTTATCTATAGCTCCTGGGATCAAGCCCGTAAAACAAAAACTCAGAAAAATTCATCCTCATGTTGCATTATTGGTGAAAGAAGAATTGGAAAAGTTGTTAAAAGTTGGATTTATTTGAGTCATCACCTATGCAGCATGGATATCCAATGTGGTCCCTATTTCTAAATCTGATAAATCTATTAGGATTTGCACGGACTTTAGAGACCTCAACAAAGCATGTCTGAAAGATGATTTCCCTCTACCAAATATTGACATGATCATAGACCTTACAGCTGGCTACCAGATGTATTCATTAATGGATGGATTCTTGGGTTATAATCAAATCAAGATCGCCCCTGAGGATCAAGAGAAAACTACATTCACATGTGGATGGGGCACATTTTTCTAGAATGTCATGCCATTTGGGCTAAAGAATGCCAGAGCAACATATCAGAGAGCTATGACAGCAATATTCTATGACATGATGCACAAAAACATGGAGGACTATGTCGATGACACACTGGCTAAATCCAAAGAAAGAGGTACTCGTATTGCTAATTTAGGAAAGATATTGGCTCGAATGGAACAGTTCCAACTCAGGCTCAATCCAAAGAAATGTGCCTTTGGGGTCTAATCAGGCAAGCTCCTAGGATTCATAGTATCGACAAAGGGAATCGAAGTAGATCTGGAAAAGGTAAAAGCTATTCTAGAGATGACTCCTCCACGTAATATCAGTCAAATGAGGACACTACAAGGGAGACTCCAGTCTATCAGGAGATTTATGTCCCAACTTGTCGATAAGGCACAACCCTTTACTAAGCTACTACATAAAGGGGTTGCGTTCAACTGGGATG
>MU226016.1:361839-371886 GCA_018584345.1 Thuja plicata
ACCCCAACCTAACCTATCTCAACCACTTCTACCTTGGGTTCTAACCCTTCTCAACCCATTCACCCATACTAATCTAATCCTAATCCTAAATTCTTCTCTAACCCACCTCCTAATGTTGTCACATTCCATTAAGGAATACTTAGCAACTCAACCCACTTGATAAAGTCCACTTTCTCAAGCTTGACCTCCTTAAAGTCCACTCTCTCAAGCCATCCTCTTACATCCTCCCTTGCCTCTTTAAGGCTTTCATTAATGCCTTATTAATGAAGATGCCTTAAGCCTATGTCTCTCCCATGCCTTATTAATTCCTTGGGCATTAATGACTCTTACATCTTCATTTATGAGTCTTCTAATTCATAAATGAACCGTGTCCCCCCTCTCTCTCTCCTATTCTTCTTTAAATAGAAGCCTGTTTTGAGAGCAAATCAGCCTTCACATTAGATCAAAAATACATTGTTATGTTGTTGAATTCATCTTAGATTTACATTCCACTCTTTATTCCATGCTTTTGCATTGTTTTAGTTTCATCTTTTAGAGCTAGAATACATGCTTTATCATCTTTTTAGCTTAATTTTGAATTAAATCCTTCATGCTAGAATAGTATTGGTCACTGATTTGTATTATATTTTGAGGGCTGATATGTTATTAATTACACTCTTTCTAGTTAGAAGGCAATGGGCCGATATTAGTGGTTTTGAATATTTTATCTAACCATTTGAACTAATGCAATGACCTATTGAGTGTTTGTGTTGTTTTCAACAGGTGCTCATTTACACACACACAACATTCATCAATCCAACTGGCATCCTCACATAAACATATGTACCCCATGGGGTAGTGAATTTTGTTTTGAACTATTTGGATTCATGAACCAACACCTATTTATAACCAGAAAAGCCATCCATCATGGATAAAAGTTCACAACTAGTAACTCTCTACAGCATTGCCTCCATATTAGGAAATGAATAATTATCTTTTAAGGAGCCTACATTTAGGTATTATGAAATCCACACACAACCTAATATCACCATTATTCTTCCTGACTGGCACTAGATTAGATGCCCATGAGGAGTGTCTAATTGGATTTATTATCCAAGCCTCTCTAAGCTTTGTTAATTCTTGTTGTATTTTAGGGGCCAGTAATGGATTTATTGGCCTTTGCTTTTGCCTAAAAGGATTGACATCATTTTAACATTGGACTTCATACTAGAAGAGATCTTCCCTATAAGCGTTAAGGTCTTCATAGGACCAAGAAAAAACATGCTTAAACCTTTTCAGCAACTTGATTAAATTTGTTCTTACATGAGGGGCCAGCTTTTTTCCAATATATACAAGTTTGGGAATAGACTCTGACCCTAAGTTTATCTCCTCAAATTCATCCATTTTAGCTGCAAAATTTTGGGACATGTAATTGTCATTATCAGTAAACATTCCTTCTATTTGATTCAATACCTTAGGGATCTCATTTGTGTGCAATTGCACAATTTCATTGACAAATATTGTTTCTTTTCCATCAACCATCTCCACCAAATTATTACAGTCAATGATTTGGCTTTCATAATTGTTTACGCACTGAATAAATGTAAGGATATCATTATCATTCTCACAAATATTCCAATTATATACATTATCAGGGATAACTGGCCTACTCTTAGTCTCAATAATATAAATTCTTGCAAATGTCGTATCATCATTTTTATAGCAATATTAGCCAAAAATTATGTCATTATAATTTTAGTTCTCTCTATCCACTCAATGGAGAATGCATCAAAAAACTTAATGGTATCCCAAACAACATGCTTATACTGTTTCAATCTATCATTCTTGGCATCATACTTTGACCTTATTTGAGATATGGCTAATTTTGAATCTCCAAAAACCCTTAATAACTTAATACCATATTTAACTGCTATCTCTAGTCCCAAAATTAATGCCTCATATTCAGTTGTATTGTTTGTACACTGGAAAGCCAATCGAAAAAAATATTTGAAATTTTTACCTGATGGAGACATAAATAATACTCTAGCTCCCGAACCTTCCTTTGAGCAAGCTCCATCAAAATACATTTTCCACAAACCATTTTGCTGCGATTCTTACTCCTCTATTATGGGGTTAGTATTTCTTAACTGAGGCTGGATCTTTTCACCTCTAAAGTCCTGCATATCTATATTAACAAAACAATTCAGCATATTTGGTTCAATATTTTCAACATATACCGGAGCTCTAGGTTCTCTCAATAACTTAGCTTCTTTCCCATTCACAGAAATAGTAGCAAAGGATAGATCCAATTGTACATGTCCTCCAATAGCTGCAGCACACTGCCTTGATAAAAGCATCCCATAATGAGGTGGTGAATCAACCACAAAAACATCTATTTTTAAAGTGACCTTAGGGTATGTAGCAAGTTTCACTTATATTCCTTTTAGATTTCCTATTACAGGTACTTCCCTATTGTCCATGGCATAACATTTACCAAAAGAAGTATCCACTTTTAAGCCCAATTTTTTCATGATAGTATAAGTCATCACATTAGAAGCCACTCCCTAACCTATCATACAGTTCTTCAATAACATATTATTTACAAGGAGAGTCACATAAAAAGGATCAATCTGGAAAGGTTCTTGGGTGATCACACTCCCAACATAGATTTTGGGTTCATTTTTCTCTTCATTACTCTCACATTTTAAAACATTTACATCAGGGATGTCTGGTAAGGCTGAAAGTAATGAGAAATCAGCTTCTCGGTGTTCTTTTATCTTTAGCATTCCAACTAAGGGAACAAACACTTTCATTTGAGATAATGCTTGTTTCATATAAAAGGTTGGAAAACTTAACACAGTCTCAGAAATAAATTTACATTTATTGTCCTTAAGTTGTCTATTTTTTTGTTCATCTGCAGGAGCAATTTTACCTTCTTTGATAGAACCATCCTTAGGCTCTTCTTTGTCCATTTTACCCACATTTTGTGTAGGTTCTTCATTAGTAACCTCTTTGATAAATAGTGAACCAGGCTTTCTCTTCCCTTGATCAACTTGTCTATTTGTAAGGGGATAGGAACTTCTTGTTTGATTCACTGCAGTTTTGGTAAGAGATCTCACTTACTCATCATTGGGTATCTGAAGTTGAACACGTTCAAATTTAGTATTTGCAACATTAACTATGAACTACACATTTCTTTGTGACTCATCTTTTGATTCACCATTTTCCTCCTCAATAGTAAAAGGAGGCATGGCAGCAAAGGTTTTATTATCATTTTTTCTTTCTTGTATTCCATTGTTTCCATGTGGTTTTGTCAACACTTGAGCAACTACACACTTAAAAGGGGAATGGGGCATATTGCAAGACATACACCAAGGATTATTCTCAAAATTTTGTGTATTGTTGTTTTTTAATGGATCAGGAACATCCCTATTCATTGCATCACTTGTTTCCTCTAGTATAGGCTTACCATCTTTCCAATTGGTCTTGTAAGGAAAATCTTGCAGCCTGTAGGATTAATCTTGCCTCTGATACTGTTGTCTATTATTTTGAAAACAATTTTCATTCTTGTATAGTCATAAAATGGAAGAACTTCAATTATAGATTGTTTTAGCCTTCCGAGTAAGTGGTTTTGGGTCATGTCAAGCACCTTGAATGGGTTCCTAACTTTGACTTGGCTTTCCCCCTGTTCTGCCCCTACTTCCACTTCTTTCCAACCTAATTTTTTGCATCCTGGACTGCAGATCTAAGGTCTTTGAACTTAGGGTCAGGGATGACCTTTTGGGTCTATGTTGACCTTGACCCTGACCTAGGTCAAGGTTGACCTTGACCTAGACCCAGGGTTCAAATCCTAGGGTCCCACATTTTCCAGATGTCGGTCTTTGTAAAAGTTAATTCCCGCTTCTGGGTTGGCTGTTTTGGGTTTTGAAGTGATGATTCTTAAATTATATTTACTATAGGTCCTCTTCTAAGGGTAAGGGTTTAATTGGAATTTAAATCTCCTATGTAGGTCTCCTTAGAAGATTGTGCCCTAATTTCATATAAAAGGAAGTTTTTTCCTCTCATTTTCTCTAAGCGATTATGAGAAACTAAGTCCTCTATTGAAGCCTAAGTATCATCAAGAGAAGTTCAAGCAAGAAATCAAGCAAGATTTGAATCAGGGATTCATCCACCATCAATCCTTCAATCATTCAAGCATTCAAAGAGATCCATGGGAGGCCATTGAAGAATTCAAGCTACATAGTGCCCTTTTTGGTGATCTCTACATCCATCTTCTTTCAAGCCTCTTCATAATCAAGAACCCATTCAAGATTTGGTGTTGGAGATCAAAAAGAAATTGATTGAAGACATCCTACATCCTAAATTCTAAATTCTATATCCATTGGTGCATACATACTTGTAGATTCAAGGATTTGAATTCTCTACAAGGACTCATACAAGCAAGGTAAATTTATGCATTTTACTTTGTTTACTTCTGCAATTTCAATTATATAGATTTGAGGTTAATTCCAAAATCAGGGTTTGACCAAGGAAAACCCCTCCCCCACACCCCAAAAAAAAAAATCTCTTTTTCTTGCAGGTACAGGTTTAGGACTAAATATTTGAGGCTAGATCTGGATACCATTTTCAGCGAACTATCAGGATCCACGAACAGATTTTCTGTCGAGGTTGTGCAGGTCAGGGTCGAGATTATTGGGTCAAAGGTGACATTTGTTGGTCAAGGTCAACCTTTTTCATAAGACGGTGTTGGATTGGATAATGATTTCTGGGTTTTGTTCATCTCTACATTTCCTTTCCAAATCATACTTCAATTATTCTAGAAACTGAGTACAGACCATAGAAAACAACATTCTTTGATCTGCAACATTTCAAGGTTAGTAGATTTATCGTATCCATTTCAATTCAAATCCTTAAATCATTCTAAATCTATCACACATTCCTTTCCATAAAATGGGGAATTTAAGACTTTCCTCTTTTCTCTCATTTCCAAATGATTGATTCAATTGTGCATTGATCCTTCTCTTAGGGTTAATCAATTTTTATTGTTCATTTGTGCATCTTGGGATAGAAGAGGAATATCTTATCCTTCCCCCACTTATTTCAAATGTTACATTTTCTTATGTTACAATTATTATCAACCTTTGCAGCCAAATATTTTACCACACTCACCAGTGCATCCATTTTATCCTCTTCTTTGGGATTTTTAGTGGACTATCCTTTTGATTCTTTCTAGAGTCTGGTATCATTTCTTTTACCAAGATTTCCAGAAGCCCTTCTATTTCTCTCTATGTTTATGGTCAATTTATAAGCATCCCTCATGGTATGAGAAACTTTATCTCTCAATAAATAAGTTGTCTTCCCATCAAGAGCATTGCAATATGTGGTTAGGAAAACATTCTCATCCAACCTCAAAACTTGGAATAGTTTATACATATCCTTTAGAAATCTTATGTTAAACTTAGCTATGCTCTCATTTTGAAATTTATTCATGTTGTTCATGAATTCATTCAACATGAAACCAGAGTTTATCTTGTCACCATATTTCTCTTTGAAACATCTAACAAACTCATCCCATGAATAGATACTATTATTAGGTAATCCTTGATACCAATCTCTTGCATCCTCAATCAGTGATTGCACAAACAATTTCATCACACCATCCTCATGCTCAATTTCATAATCAATCATTTTATCAGTGAAGACTTTCAAATGTTATTCGCCCGTTATAGCATTATTTCCACTGAATATGGGAATCTTATCTCTAACCTCATTAGGGATAGCATTTGTTTGGCCAAGAATGCCGTCAAAAAATAATTGCCTATATCTTTCTAAATGAATAGGCCTTCTCTAAAAATTTAGGCCAATGTTTTGGCTACCAATACCAGTGCCTACATTTTGATGACCAATATTTCCACCTAGTCCACCTCCTTCTGAATGTGATGCAACATTTTGTGTTGTACCAAACACATGGGTGTTTGTATTAGTATTAGTATTAGTATTTTGAATCTTAGAAGCAGATCCAGACACACCTTGATTAGTTGTAGCAATATCAACTGTTGAATTTGTGCTAGTGGAAGAATCTAAGAAAGAAATCTTTCTTTTCATTTCAGCAGAGGCACCTTCTAATTCTACCTTATCCAATTGTTTGGAAATGTCATCTTTGGCCCTTCTAGCCCTCTCCAATTCCATATCAAGTGAGAAAATATCTTGAGATATGCCTTCTTCCATCTTAGGCTCAGCAAAATGTATGCCAACAAACTTTTGTTTTCCCTTGTTAGTAATTGTTTGTTTAGCATTAGTTTCTAAAGTGTCTTGTACAAATGTTTGACCGTTAGGAGGTTTTTGATCTTCATGATTTAGGATTTGTCTTAACACAAGACCCTCACATTCAAAACTATTCTTCATTAATAAATGTTCCCTCTCTTAGCATTCTTTTCTCAAGGCATTTACATCCCTAAAAATCTCTTTATCCAAACCATGAAATCCTTCTTTTCAATCTTGATTTACCAGTTTCAATTGGGAGACCCTTTTCTTTATATTTTCTCTCTCAGTAATAGCATTTATAATTTTGTCTTCTCTATTTTTGTAATAATTCTTCTTTATAATCATTTTCTCTTTCAATTCTTTTTTTAAAAAGTCATTGTCCCTAAGGACTTCTTCTATATCCAAGATTAAAGAGTCATATATGTTAAGAAAATAATCCTCCCCTTGGTCTTTAACTAGCTTATAATGAGCATCTTTTGTATTTGGGGAATAATTTCCTTTTTGTTGTGATATTCTTTCTATTACAGGGGTACTAAACAGATCATCAAAGTAACCTCTATGAACTTAAGAATTCAATAGCACCCTTTTCTGGGACAATATCCAGGGGCTGACTCAGACCTACAAATCTTGGTTTCCAAGATGAACTAGTGTGAGATTCTCCCTTCTTAGAATATTTTTTTCTATAATTTTTAGTATTATCACCCTCTGATGTAGCTTTAGAGTGTTGTTTCATGTATGCTTTTGTATTCTTCATCCTATCCAAAATGAAATCCCTTAACACTTGATCTACTATATGTTTCCCTTAGAAACACTATAACCAATTACCCAAATTCGCCACCCAAATCTTATTGGGAATAAAATAACGAGATTTCTCTTTGAATGTGACAGTAAATAATATGACAATAAAATAAAGCACACACTTTGATTTTATAAACTGGATTTCAAGAATTTAACTATCATGAAACAAGAGATTCAAACTAACCTTTAGATGTGTTCATTCCTTGAAAGCTCCCCAGTAGATTCGCCATTTTCTGTTAATTCTTTTTCTTTCTAACACATAAAATACTTGTATTAAGCCTGCTCTATTATCCCACACACTGATCAAGCAAGAAACAAAAAGATGAAAATAGGGTTTTCAACACTTTGAGTTCTACAACCTCAGGTGGGATCACCTTTTTTGCACTTGAGATATTAAAATTAATGGAATTCATTGCATTAAATGAATTACAGATTTTAATTCCTTTAATACTAAAACAAAATGATAAAGATCATTTTTATGATGATATCCACCCACTTCAAATGAATAATAGGCTAGTGTCGTATCCTAGGGTATGGGAGTCACTCTTTGTATTCATAACCATTTTCCATGAACATAAACATAAATGCAACTACAGATCTGAAAATGAATAGATACCTAATACATCACCTTCACACATATTCTAAGGTCATCATCAGATTCATTGCACATCTTAAGCTTCAAAATAATCCTAAGGTATTTTAATCTTTCCTTGAAAGAACCCCTAAAACAATTTTCATAATTTGCCTAACAGATATATAAACTGAATAATCCTAAATCACTCAATTTAAGAAAAAATCAAGACATAACAATGAGGACAAATAATCATCATAAGTTTCAAAACTGTTGATGGATTTTCATTTGTATTCATGTCAAAAAAGTTATTACAACTCAACAAAAAGCTTTTAGAACCCTAATCAATAAAAATTGGTCTCAAACCAAAGTTTTTACAACATCATTGTATCTTAAAATGTAAAAAATGACTATCCTCTTTCCCAGTAGTCTTGGAATCCTTTTACAACCAAGGATGAAACAAGTCTCAGACTATCTAGGAAGAATTACAAAACTTGCAACAACTTTAAAACTAACAAAGCAACAACTTCAAAACAGAACACGGGTGGCAAAAGATTGGCGAATTTTGAACATAATTTGTTGTTGCCTTGCAAATATCTTTTATTCCTTTAGTTTTGATTCCCACTTGTTTACTTCTTTGGTGGTGGGCCATTCAAAAGTCTTATCCTGCTCCATCTTTGTCACGGCCTCAGTCCATCTGGCATCTACAGTTGCCTTTGCCTCCAAAATGAATCTTGTCATGTCCACCTCTACTCTGAACAGGCTATCAATCAGATCGTTGCAATAGTTGGAATCTACATCTTTCTCTATGTTGTGTCTTATATCATCAGTCTTCCATATTTCATCAAACTCTTTTTCCCAGTCTGGCTGTGGCTTCAGAATATTATCATCATTATAAATCTTGGGGATAAGTGCAGGGCATTGATCACCAAATATTTGCAACTTATTATTTATCAGTTCATTCTTACAATTGAAGAAATCATAAGTATCATATATATCACTTATCATTTCAATAGTTTCTAATACCTTGTCAGGAAAATCATCACTGTACAACATTTCTATTTTCAATTTATCCATCTTTCGAAGGCTGGTTCCAGAAATGTCATGGCTTCTGCAACTGCCCTAGAAGCTTCCTATAATGAACCATATAGAATATATACCATCTTAGTCTTTTGGTGTAGAACACTAGCCCAGTGTTGTATGATGGAAAGGATGATAGGCACTGCATTATCAGTTCTTTTTTCTGATAACTCCTCTATTTTACCCTCTTCTGGTGCTAAGTCACCTTTTATTTGAGTTGCCTCTTCTATTTTTTCCTTCTCAGCCACCTGAGGAATTTCAACTATATTCTTCTCATTCAATTATTTATTTAATTTCTCTATCTCTTCCTCCAAAGTGTGGTTATGAACTACAACCTCTTCATGTTTCTTGGCTAAAGCCATCATTTGACCAAAAGTCTGCTCATATCTTTTTGATAAATCCTCTATTTTGGCCACGTTCATGAAAGAAAAATGGGTCATTAGGTGAGCTATCTTTGTGTCTGTAGTATTCTGTTAGTTCCAAATCATTCTATCTACCCTATTTTCTTCCCTTATACTTAATACCAAGGGATTTTGTGTAGCAGGGGCTAAAGACCAAATAGCCAAGGTTTTAGATTTTGGGTCAAAACCTTATCCTCTCAATATCTCATCAATTTCAAATTTTGTTTTAAACATGGGGCTTTCCTACCTCCTAATTTGATCAATGATAAAAGTGGATTGCAAATCCCAGTCTGGCATCAATAGTGTTTAATGGGAGCGAAAATGTTTAATGTCGAATGTGACCTCTCAATTCAACAAGAAACCCAACATAGTCCTTATTCAATCCATTTGATTTGCAGAAACAAACATGAATTGTTTGTTCTACAAAATGATTGAGACGACCTGTTGCCTCCTAATTAGGAGTGATTGCTGTAGTGTACCCTCAGAACGAGAGCCAACAACCTGATCTTCTCTAATACGGAGGATTTTTAGAGTGCAAGTGTGTGAGAAATAGCCATCAAATGTGAGAAATTTGCAACTAGATATGATGAAATGATGCTATTCTATGAATTTGAACATGATTAAGATATGAAAGAAATTCTTTTAAGCTAGAATTGAACTTACAAATGAATCTAGAAAGCTTGAAAACACAAGATTGAATTGTTAGCCCTTACAAATAGATCATAAATGAAAGCTAAACAATGTTCAATTCCAATTGAGATTATAATAATTACGCAAAAGATAAGCTAAAAGCATAAAATCAAAACTAAAATTGACTATAGTAATTATGCTCAAAAACCAAGGATCCTCTCAATGAAGAAAAGAGGCCTCATTTATAGAAAACCAAGGATAGAGGATGAAGAGTTTCTTGAAAAGAAATGGTTGTCTCTTCATTCTCCATTTGAGACAAATATG
>MU226016.1:385554-400246 GCA_018584345.1 Thuja plicata
AACAATATGGAAAAAGCAGAAACCTCTTGTGCTCAAAGATGTCAGAGCTCAAAAATATATTATGCGATTAAAGAAAAAGTACAAAGCTCAACCTTATAAAAGGTGAGATAGAAACCCTAAAGGAAAAAACTAGGCTGCACATTATTAATTAATAATTAATTAATAATGCACCTAACTGAAGCTTAAGTAACTAGAGTAATAGAAACTTATATAATTAAATCAGTATGATTTAATTAATAAGCATAAAGTAATAATACTCTAACATAAACATCTCATGGTTCTCTAACTAGTATGCTAGTAAAGCTCTCAGCCTTAATTTCTACAAGTGACAATCCTAGAATGAGAAATTGATAAAAGTATATGCCTAATCTAGCTCAATTCTCTCTCAAAATGATGATTTATAATCCAAATGCTCATGAAATGCTCTCCAAAATACTCAATTTGATATGAAACTCTCAAAATGCTCAAGATTGCTATGAAATTGCTTATAGGTTTGATGCTTTGCATTCAAATTTTTTAGGATTGATTATGCTTGAAAATGGCTTGTATTTATAGCAGATTCCCAAGGGTAGGGGGTAGAGTTACTTGATCATGATTAAGCTTTGGTTGAGTGAAAGGCTTTGAGATGGTTTCAAATAGGGGGAAAATTTAAATGATTGTCTCAAAGGTTGAGACAAAGGGACAATTTTGAGTCATTGAGATTCAAATTTAGGAGTGATCCATGTGCTTTTGTGTTCTCAATTCCCATTGGTTGTTCAAATTCATGTTGAAAGATATTATGATTATTTAATTCAATCAATTAATTAAATTAGTCATGTAGGGATGAATAGGTTCAATTTGATTTTTTATTTAAAACTATACAATTAATTGATTAAAATCAATTATATAATTTTGATTGATCCTTTTAGGCTTATATTTGATTATTTGATGTCATGGTTAATTAATCCTTTGATTTAACTTGATTTTGTCCACTTTGATTGATAAATGTCCATTTGAATTTATTTTGATCCATTTTGAAGCATTTGGCTGAGATTTGCAGATTTGGATGATTCTAAGACATCTGCCCAGTTTTGGGTGTCTACAAATGCCCATCTTTGGATTGATGTGTGAAGCGCATTGATTCAAAAAAAATTGCATGTCTTGATCACTGATTTGATATAAAACTAATTTGATAACCTGATTTGATGATTGATAAAACCTGATTCACAACTGATTTGATACTCTGATTTGATTTGAAACCTTGATTCATAACTCTGATTTGATAGATATGATGATGCCCCCTTAGAAATGAAATAGATTGATCTCCAGATGCAAAATATGATGAGACTGATTTAAAACAAGATCTAAGGTGATTTCATTTCTGAAAACATTACTGATGACAATGATATCACAACATGCCCCAGTTTTGCAGAAAATGCAGATTAGGTCACATTGGGTAAAAATCCCTCCAAAATAAGGTTTAATAGCTTAAATAGGTTGAAAACCCCAAATTTACTATTCATTTTAAATTTTGACTGTTGAGATTTTGCTCTAATCCTGTGAAGATAATCAGTCATGGTTGTCCTTATTCGAGAGCATCAATTTGAGAGAGGACATCGATATCAGAGACCACTATGTTACGGACCTCTAGTGAGTGATTTTGAATCTCCTGGTGCATTTTTTTCTTGCATTTAATAGCATTTATGTCAATTTTTCATGCTTTTAAAATTATTTCCTCTTAAATGTCACGTATGATAGTTTAAACCATGCCTAGGGTAGTAAAACACTACCTTCGCACTTTTAAATGCTGCGTAGGAGAAGTTAAGCCATGCCTAGTAGTTAGGTTAAAATTGTTAAACCATTCTTAAAATGACACTTGCCAAAACCTCATGTTTTGAATGCCGCCTAGGAACATTTAAGTAATGCCTAGGTTGATAAAGTGTCGCTTAAATCAAGAAGCACCGCCTCCGAGAGATTAAATGATAGGTTTGATGTTTAAAGTGACGTGTAGGTTAAAATTCTACGTAAACTTAGCCAAGTGACGCCTAGAGGAAAATGTGATAAATATTTGATTTGAAATGCTCAAACTGATTGCGTATTGATTATCTGGATAAACAATTTGGTTTCCAAGATAGATAGATCTGTTGTAGTAATGCAAACAAGTGATTAGGATATTAGGATAATCATAACAATGAATATTTGATTTGTCAATCTGATAAGATAGAAAACTGATAGGATAGATAACTGATCATATTGGTCCATGTCTCAAGATCTAGAGGTAGGAACAATAAGTTGATTGCACTCAAGAAGAGAAAAGATTGATTGAACTAGATTGATTGAATTAGGATAATACATTGATAGAAAATTCCTAATATAATTCCCTTGATTTTCAAAATAGGCACATCTCTGTAAGTTATATGTACGGAATCTAGCTTCTTGGATCTTAGATTTAGCTCAGGAGCTGACAGATCTAGAGTATAGAGTCATTGAGCTTTGTGGTTTGAGCTCCCTACTAGACATCCCTCAATTTCAATTGAACCAGGATCTATTGACAGTTGTGGTAGAGTGATGGCACTCTAACCACAATACCTTCCACATGCCACTCAAGGAGATGACCATCACTCCTAAGGATGTGTATAGATTAATCTGTATCCCTACTCATGGGGAACAAGTCTATTATGATTCAGTTTATGATGGGAGTGTCTGTAGATGGGTCTTCGATGATGATACCATTGGAGATGATACAATTACCTGGGCATAGTTTGCTTCTTTTCTGACATTGCCAGCAGTCTTAGGTGCTTTGATAGGAGCTTTACTCCTTCCTGATCATCGAGGTTGAGGATTCTCCATTGGATTGGGTCTCATTCTTAAGGATTTGATTGCACAGCCTCGGCATTTTGATTGGGGATCATGTGTGTTAGCGCAGCTATACCATGGTATACATGAGATTGTATATAGATCAAGTTGTGCAGTATCAGTTGGTGCAGTTCTACTTAAATTGTGGATATGGGAGCATATACCCATTACTAGACTGATAGCAGCGTGTGTCCAAGGCCATGGGTTTCCTTATGCCTTTTTGTACGGTGGCATGGTTTTCGAGCATCATCTGGGCAAACTAGAGTATTGGCACCATATGATTGATGATATGGATCAGGTCGTGTGGCGACCATATTTGGGATGTGAGGGTTGGTGGGAGGACGATGATGAGCTCCTATACATGTTTTCATTAAGGTGGATGATTGGTCGATCACTACTCGTGACTAAGAGATTCTATTTCAGGTGAGTATCCAAGCAGTATGGCCGAGTACAAGACATGCTTTAGGGAATGGCCCTTTATGCACGAGTACAGTTCGAGCAATGTATGTGGGGTGCACAGATTGATTTTTAGTATGTGTGTGATGAGATTGATAGATTGATCTTCATCAGATGGGACATGCTAGAGAACATAGTAGATGCAGGGATGTCTGTGGAGTACAGAGAGTGCTTTTCTAGACATAGATTCATGAGGTTTACTAACCCATCAAAGCCTATCCTAGATGCAGATGATACATCAGGTGATGAGGGCGGGGATCAAGGAGATGGTGGTGGTGGTGGTGGTAGGAGAGGGACATAGTGAGCTCCTAAAGTGTAGAGAGCTCCTAGGGTGATTGGTAGAGGATGGGTGGGACCTCGGACACAAGGTGGTCATATCAGAGTGAGAGGTGGGGGATTCAGACCAGCTCGATAGGCACAGGGACCTGGATTAGTTCAGCCTCGGCCATGGGTTGCATGGGATAATAGAGATAGAGAGTTGGGCGACAGGCTCATATTGTAGCTGCTAGATAGGTTCTAGGAGCACAAGCTCCTCCATAGGCACATACATAGTAGGTTCCGCTAGTAGAGGGAGAGATTTTAGCACAAAAGGTTCCTCCTCAGATATCAGTTACACCATAGGTTACAATACAGGCTCCTCAGGATCCTAAGGCACCACAGGTACCCCAAGCTCCATAGGCTATAGATGCCTTGACTTGGGATGTGCACACTTTATAGACATGGCTAACAGCATTGGTTGGTCGATTAGATCATGTGGCTATGATGATGCAGCAGTTTATGGCAATGATTTCATAGAGGCCTAGTGTTGCCAATACTAGTCAGGGACCACATCCTACTCAGGATAAAGTAGATGATAGAGGGCCTAATGGGACAAGAGATGGATCAAGTATAGGTGATGGATTAGGTGCCCTTGTTAGGTCTTGATATATGGATATTGATCCACATTTGTGATGTATCAGTTTATCATGCTTTATTGATTTGATAAGGACTATGTTGATGTACCATTTTTATGATATTGTATCTTCGTATACAGATTCGATGGATCATGATTTAATGGACATTTATATGATGACTTTCCTTGATTCACTTTTATATGTTGATGTTTAGATGTGATATTTTTTATGCACATGTCTATATGATGGTTTATGGATGCATTTTACTTTCTATGATGCTATGGATACAGTTTATCTTATATATGATATAGATAGATGGATGCAAATGATGTATGCACTTATTCCCATATACTTTTCTGATTTTATATGAATGCAATGCATTGATGTATGGATACATGGATATAGATGGATTTATGAATGCAACTATGTTTTTGGATTTTGATGTATGTAATTTTAATATGAAATGTACTCCTTAACTAGATGTATGCAAATGAGTAATGATTATTGATTCTTGTATTTTCTTTTTCCGGTATGAAGATAATAATTAATGCTATGAATGAATGAATGCAATGTAATGCAAAAGATAATCTCACATCATTGATTGAACCAAGGATAATTGAAAATTGAATCCCCCCCAAATGAATTTATGAATCAAGATTGGAATAATGAACCCCCTTCACTTGAAAAAATACTTAAAATAATGCAATTAATCTATCATGAAAATGCAATGCAATACAACTAATTGTCACTAGTTATTTGTGAAAGAACTGCAAAAGAGATATATTTTCATCATTGAGCATTGTGGAACTAGGAGTCGATACAATCCTTACCGGTGCCACTACGTCCATAAGAATATGAATATGACTTTCATATTATTTGGTAACCTCTTTTAGGAACCTAGTACAACCCTCACTAGTTGAATGGCCAACTATGGGAGTATGAATATCGGTTTCAACAGATTCAATGTTGCAAGTGGATTTTGCTATTAAGATATGGAAGATCTAAATAGCCAAGGTATCCTTTTGTGTAAACAAACAAAGGTTAACCCTCCTTCCTATATGAATGTCCTTAATGGTTCTTTGATGACCATGTCGTTAGACAAATTCACACAAGTTAGGGGATCTTCCTCAAAACAGTCATACAAAATCCAAGAAAAACATCATGTCTACATCATCGCCAATCTAGTCAAAACATCATCGATTAGCTAAAAAGAACATGACTTGAAAAGGTCAATGAAATCATCAAAAAATTCAAGTGTTTTGCAATGTATCCTGATTTTCAATAAGATTTCCAAACATTCTGATCATTTAAGTGTTATCAATTTTTAATCCTAATAAAATAAGTCAATGAAGGTCAAGGATCAAGGTATGTAATCAAATTGTTTGAATTGAACAATGATATCCATCAAAGATTCCAAAACTATCTCTCCTCTGAAATTCTAAAAATCTTCTTCTGTCATGTGACCAAAATGTAGCACTTTTGAATCTATTTAGTACCAAAACCAATGCTTTTTCCCCCAAGTGATGAATGTGATCATGTGTAAAACTTAGGGCAATATGAAACCAAAAATGCAACAATGCAGCTGAAGGGCTTTATTATGACTATGCACAAATGATGGATGTAATGAGGATATGTACAAATGACATGGTGAAAAAGTAATATGTACAAATGCAAATAGGAAAGACCTAAGGGAATAAAAAGTGCATATTTCTAGGTTTTCACCTTTTGGGTTTTTTTCTTTTTTTCTTTTTTTGCTACCAAGGCGCCTATTGCTAGGTTTTCACCAAGGCACTTTTCTCTTTTTCAATTTATTTTTATTTTTTTCCTTTTTTTATTTTTTTAATCATCAAGGAGCCTATTTTCTAGGTTTTCACCAAGACAACATTTTTTATTTTGCAATGTTTTTACTTTCTTCATGCTCAATTTTCTCCTTTTTCTAATTTTCTGCTTTTCCATTATTTTTGGCTTTTGTATCTTTTTTATTTTTTTGGATTTTGATCTTTTCTCCTTTTTTTGGATTTTTCTTTTTTCTCATGTACAAAGAAGATGCTAACTCATATGATACTCTTGTCTGATACTCTTTCATCTGATTAGGTATGAAACCTCTTTAAATGGATGTTATTAATGGACTATTGCAACTCATCCCCTTCACAATCAACTAGTTTGTATGTTCTCATTCCAAAAGAAGAAACAATTATAAAAGGACCAAGCCAATTCGCTTCCCATTTTCCTTTTTTCTCTATCAGCCTGATTTTTAGGGTTTTCTCTCAACACTAAGTCTCCCACTTGAAAGGTTCTTGGTTTGATGTGCTTGTTGTAGTTTCTTGAAATTCTATTTTGATATACCTTCAAATGATCATATGCTTGTGTTTGATGTTCCTCCAATAATTCCAATTGTTGAAGTCAGAAAACCCTATAATCCTCATCAGTGATTAATCCATGTAGTGATACTCGTAGGGATGGAATCTCAACTTCTAGGGGTAAAACAGCTTCAGCCCCATAAACCAAGGAAATGGTGTAGCTCCTGTTGGTGTGCGGATGCTAGTTCTATAGGCCCACAATGTGGATTTTATCTGAATATGCCAATCTCTTCCTGACTTATCAGTCGATCTTTTCAATATTTTGAGGATGTTCTTGTTTGTAGCCTTGGCTTGTCCACTACCTTGAGGATAGTAAATGGAGGAAGAATGGTGAATAATATGAAATGTTTCACAAATTTCATCCACATCTTTGTTCTTAAATTTTTTTCCATTGTCTGTGATGATGGCATGAGGAATACCATATCGAAAAATAATGTGATTAAGGATAAACATGGAAATCTACTTTCCCGTGGCAGTTGTCAAAGGAATGGCCACTACCCATTTAGTAAAATATTATGTCATTATGAGGATGTATTTGTGTCCATTAGAAGATGGTGGGTAAATCATGACAATTAGATCGAAACCCCATTGATAAAATGGCCATGATGTTACAAATGGATGCAATTCTTGCGCAGGTGCATGTATCATGTCTCTGTGATATTGGCATTTAGCACAAACTTTCATAAATTGACAAGCATATTTCTCTAAGGTTTTCCAAAAATACCCTATGCAAAGGATTTTCTTAGCTAAATGTAATCCACTCGAATGCAACCCACAAATCCCCTCGTGGACATCTCTTAAAGCTAACCTCAATTCTTCTTCCTCTAGACACCTAAGGAGCATTCTGTCAAGACCTTTGTGATACAATGTGTCTGATAGGATGGTATAACGAGCCGATTGTCTTATGAAATGTCATTTTTGAGCTCGGGTTTGGTCCAAAGGTAAGGTGTGGTTTTTAAGATAAGTGTAAATTGGTCCATACCAAGGTGAATCATGTCCATTAAGAAGGGCAATTATTTGGGTATCGGATAAGTCAAATGACGATTTTTCCAACTCTTCCACCAAGAATTCATACCTCGCATTCTGATCAGGCATTTGAAGTAATGAAGCCAAAGTAGCCATTGCATCAGCTGCTCTATATTTATCTCTTGGAATTCACTTGAAAGTAATCAAAGCAAAATATTTTTTCAATCATCCACCATCCTTTTCTATGGCATCAATTTTTCATCTTTAGTGTTGTATTAATCATTGATTTGGTTGATGACTAATTGAGAGTATCCATAAACTTGTGATTCCGTGACATTCCATTCCAAGGCCATTTTGAGACCTTGACCAAAGCTTCATATTCAAAAATATTATTTGTGCAAGGAAACAATAGTTTGTAAGATTTGGGAATTGTGCAACCTTGAGGTGTTATCAAAAGAATTCCTACCCCTGAACCACTTTGAGTATAGGATCCATCTAAATATAAGGTCAATGTCTTTTCTTCCACATTTACAATCTCTGAATTAGGAAACTCCACTTGAATTGGATGTGTAGACTCTAAAGGATGTTCGGCCAACTGATCAGCAATTACTTGTCCCTTGATTGCTTTCCTATCCACGTACTCAATGTCAAACTCACTAAGTACCATCACCCATTTTGCAATCCTTCCCGTTAGGGCTGTTTTACTAAGTAGATAATTAAAAGGATAAATTTTGGAAATTAACTTCACTTTATGCATAAACATGTAATGTCTAATCTTTTGAGAAGAAAACACCATAGCTAGGAAATCCCTTTTCATGAAGCTATAGTTCAATTCATATTTTATCAATGTTCTACTCAAGTAGTAAATGGATCTTTCTTTTCCTTCATTGTCTTCTTGTGCCAATAGGACCCCTAAATATTTCTCCATTGTTGATATGTAAAGTAACAATGGTTTTCCTTTGATAGGTGACATCAAGATGGGTGGATTTTCCAAGTATATTTTTAACAATGTGAAATCTTTGGCACACTCTTCATCCCATGTAAAAATGGTGTCTTTATGTAGCAACCTTATGAATGAATAGCATTTTTCCACCGATTGGGAAATGACCCTCCTTATATATTGAAGACTTCCTTGAAGGGACCTCATTTGGCTAATATTCTTAGGAATTTCCATGTCCATTATTACTTTTATTCTCTCGGGATCTACTTCAATGCCTTTTGCAGAAACAATGTAACCTAAGAGTTTGTCGGATTGTGCCCCAAAAGCACATTTCTTTGGATTGAGTCTCACTTTGAATTTCTCTAACCTTGTGAAGATCTATTCTAATATTGGTAAGTGATCCTTTATTTCATGTTATTTTTCTAGAATATCATCCACATAGTCTTCTAAAAAGGTATGCATCATATCGTGGAAGATGGTAGTCATTGATCTTTGGTAAGTTGCTCTGGCATTTTTGAGACCGAAGGGCATCACATTCTAGAAAAATGTTCCCCATGGGCATGTAAAAGCTGTCTTTTCTTGATTTTTGGGTGCAATTTGGATTTGATTGTATCCACTAAATTCATCCATCAAGGAAAGCATAGAATGACCCATTGTTAAGTCCATTATAGTATCAATGCTAGGTAGTGGAAAATCATCTTTTGGGCAAGAAAGATTGAGATCTCTAAAATCTGTGCAAACTCTAATGGATTTGTCATGTTTTATGATAGGTACAATATTGGATATCCATTCTGCATATGCAATCACTCTTATGAATCCAACCTTGAGGAGCTTTTCCAATTCTACTTTTACTAAAAGTGACACATGAGGGTGCATCTTTCTCAATTTTTTCTTTACGGGTTTCACACCGAGTTTCACATTTAAATGATGCATTATAAAACTTGGATCTAACCCTGGCATGTCGACATAGTACCATGCAAAGTTAATTTTCTTTTCTTGAAATAATTTGATGAACTCCTTCCTTTTTGATGGACTCAAAGATGTTGCTAGATGAATAAACTTGGGATCCTCTTTGGTGCCAATGTTAACTTTCTCCATTGGTTCAATAAGGATGGGTGATCTTTCATCTTCATGTTCAGGTAGGGTATCCAACCTCTCTTCCTTAGGTGCCACAATTGGGTTTTCATCTTTGGAAACATCTGATATTTTGACTTTTTTAGGTTCTAGCACTGCCACATGGTGGTTTTTACCACTAGACCTTTTCTTTTTTTTGTATTTTTTTCTTTTATTTTGTGGATCGAGAGGTTAGACCCCTGCCTCAATCATTATGTCCAGATTTTATTCATTGATGGAAGAAGATGGCTCAACCGCATTTAGGTATTTGGCCATTGCAAGGTCATTGGGAAAGTATAATAAGTCATTTGGTTCGGATAAATCCAAATCAATGAGTTCAGGGTGCATTAAGGATAAGGATTCAATTGGAAAATTGTCATTTGAAGGGTTTAAGGACATGACCTCTTTTGAAGTTTCGTACATTGTATCACTTAGGTCTATGACATGGGCTTCCTAAAGATGTTTCATGGAAGTAGGATCAAAATCTCCTTCTATAGAGTCCTCGCTGATTTCCATGGGAAAGAATGCATGTGTATTAAATACAACATTTAAATCACCCCCCCATGAAGGTACCCAAGGTTCACCTATCCATTGAATATTCCTAGATGCTTGACCTATGTTGGATTCTTGAGGTTCAATTGACACTTGTGTAGAATTCAAACCTTGATGTTCATTGTCTTTGCTTGTGACATTGGGAATAGTTGCATATGTGTGAATAATATCAACTTCTATGTCATGACAAGATTCTTCAGAAAAGGAATCCCACTCATAATCCCTAGAATCATCTTCACTCTCGGAACCTACCATGTGCACACATTCATGAAAATCATGCATTGGACTTGAACTTTCTCCCTTGTGTTGAAAACCTATCCTGGATTTCTCTTCTTTTGATCTCCAAGCTGGTTCAATAGGTTCTAATAATCCTCTACTTTGAACTCCTAAGGTCCTCTTCCCTTATATCCCATTTTTTGTATAATTTGATACCCTTTTCCATATTGATCGGTTTAAATGTTGATGTGTTGTACCCTTTCTATGGGATTATTTGAAGTGTCCTCCTCCTTATAGAGCCATTATAGTACTTCATTATCCTCCTTCTCTAAGGCATATTTGTCACTCTCTCTTACAAAATGAGAGTTGTATTAATGGGGGGGATGAGCACTTGATAGTTTTCCATGTGTCCTAGGAGAGGTTGGTAAATCAAATAGCGAAACTGAATATTCCCCCACTCCCTTGGAGTTGATTATACATTGTTTTTCAAAGGTGTGCATAAATTCACTCAACTTTTGATATTGATCCTTCTTAGCTTGTTCTCTTTCTTCCTTGGTAGGCTTCAAAATTTCTATCTTCAATGTAGAAGTCTTAACTAAATTATCATGTGAATTTTGACCCTCACAACTCATCTTTTCCTTTCCCTTAGTTGATGTAGTTGAGTTAGTTTGATTAGGTTTTGAGATGGAGGTAGCATTTGATGTCAACTTTGAACTTGCCTCTTTATGTTCTTCATTAGTGCCATTAGGGATGACTCCTTCCCTATTGTAAGGAATAAATAATTCATGAATTGGCTTCAATGTGTTGCAATATTGAAAGGGATTAGAATCTCCTCCAATTGTGATCTCTTCACCCCTATGTGTAAATTTTATGCATTGGTGATAAGTAGAAGGTACCGCTTTCATCTCATGAATCCAAGGTCTTCCCAATAGGATATTATAAGTCAATTTCATGTCTAGAAATTGACATATGGTATCTTTTTTGATAGTTCCCACTTGGATAGGTAAAACAATCATGCCTTTTGAAGACCTTTCTTCCTCATCATAAGCCTTAATGGTGATTTTCTTTTTAGGGTCAATGGATGATTCGGATATCCCTAAAGACTTGACAAGGTTTAATGTACAAATATTGAGACCGGCTCCGCCATCAATAAGAACTCTATTAACCCTATGCCTTTGGATTAACACTTCTATATGCAAGGGAAATTTTTTAGGGTGGGTAATAGACATGTCATCTTGTTTAGAGAATGAAAGGAAATGAGGAGCTATGAGATGTCCTACCATATTTTGAAACTTATCCTCTTCCAAGGTTATAGGAATATTAGTTTCCACTAGGACTTTCTCCAATATTTATTTGTGATTAGGAGATAGTTTCAACAACTCCAAGATAGATATTTGTGCTGGAGTTTTGTGCAATTGATCCATCAAACTATAAGGCTTTATTGAAGAAGATGTTGGTTTAGCCAAAGTAGTTGTTGAAGTAAGACCAAAGGTTTTAGGGGCACTTCCTTGTATAGTAACTCTTGCTTCTTGCCCCCTAGTTACAACATTAGAGGTCTCTTGAATAGGTTGTTCTTTGATTACCACAACATTGATAGTACTATCATGTCTGGATAGGGAATTAATAGTATTGTCATAGCTATGGGAAAAGTTTACATTGTTGTTGCCTCTCAAATTATTTCCATTGTTCCCTCCATTGTGAGAATTGAAATATTCACCCTTTTCATGTTTGTAAAAAGGAGTTTTAAATGTTGTGTTGTCTTAGTTATTTTGAGGTCCTTCTACCTTAATCACACCATTGTCAATTAGATCTTGCACTACGTGTCTCAATTGCATGCAATCATTTGTTTTATGTCCTCTATTTCTATGGTATTCACAATGACTAGACTAACTCCACCATGTAGGTTTGATTGTTGGTTCATATGGTTGAGCTATAGGTAAGTCAATAAGCTTATTAGCAATGAGGGTTCTTAATTCCTTCTCAAGTGGTTCACCCAAAGGTGTGAATGTTCTTTTAGGAGTTGATGTAAAGAATGGCTTAGGCTTGTTAGCCCCTTGATTGTTCCCAAATTTATTATTGTTATTGTTGTTGTTGAAAGGTACTTTGGGTTCTTGAGTCACATTATTAGCTTGAGCAAATCCTTTGGTAAGATTGAAAGGGGTGGCCTTCAAATTATTTGCCTCTACAACTCCATCATTAACCACTCATTTGTTGTTATTCCTCATCCAAAACTGGTTATTGTTAGGAGGATTTCTATTTTGGTTGTTATTGGAGGTATTGTTGTTATTGTTTTTATAAAGCTTAAGTTCTCCACTTTTGACCAATACCTCTTCCGTGGTAACCCCATTCTCAATTAGGTCTTGGAAAGACCTAGGACATTATATCCTTAACCGGTAATTCATCTCATTAGTCAAGCTATTAATAAAGATGTCCATCTTTTCTTTTTCAGGTACACTTCGAGGGTATCTAGCGAATATTTCTCTCCATCATTGTAAGAAAAGTAGGAATCCTTATCCCTCTCGTTGCTTGGTATTGCATAAATTTATCATCGTAACCTCATGTTTGATATTATTGGAATAATGAGTCATGAATTTGGAGGCCAACTCTTCAAAATTTCGGATGCCAAAGGGTAACTTGGAAAACCACTCCATAGCCATGCCTCCTAAACTCCTAGGAAATAACCTCATTAAATATGTTGTATCATGCATAAACTCAAAGATTAATGCACAAAATTCCCTTAAATGATCTTGGGGACCGGATGCTCCTTCATACTAGTCATATTTAGGAAAAATAGCATTATTTGGGAATGGAACCATAATTAGGGTTTTATCGAATGGAAAAGGACACAAAGCTTCAATGGAAAAGGGTTTAGGATCCCCACTTTGTTTCATTGTGTCCAATTGCATTTGGAAGAGTTTGAATTGTTTGTTCATGATATCAATAGGATTTGCCTCATCTTCTTTTTGTTTAAGTTGATTGACATCATAATCGTGAGGGAGTTTAAGACCCGTTTGAGCAAGGTCTAAAAAGTATTTCTCCCTATCTCTATCCAACACTTTTTCCATAAGTTTCATGAAGAAGAGACTTTTCATGGATTCATTAACCTTCTCTTCGGTTGCTTCTTCATCATGAGGGTCAATGTTTCCCCCATTGTTGTTTTTATTTAACCCTTTCTAGTTAGGTTCTATTGGTCCTCCATTAATGTTATTGTTTAACCCTTGGTTATTAGGGTCAATTCCTCCCCCATTATTGTTATTGTTATCAACCACACCACCTCCATTGTTATTCATGTCTTTATTAGCATGTTTGATCTGATCGAGGTCCATTTTTCCAAAGGGGGAAGACATAATGGGTTCTTCTTCTATTGTGGGCATTTGTCTTGAAGAAGTAAATGTGTCACTTGGAAAAGGTAGCTCCTGTTAAAATAATAAGCAGAAAAATGCAAATATTAATGCACAAAAAATAACACAAAGACACAGAGATTTAACGTGGCTCACCCAATCCCTGGGCTACGTCCAGCAACAGCGAGTCCAATATCTTTATTATTATCTAGTAATTACAATCTGAAACCTACAACTCAATGCCGTCACAGGAAGCTACGAAAATCCCTCATACAATGAAATCTCAAAACCCTAAGCCCTTTTCACAAGCATATTTGACCTAACCTAATTAGGGAAAAACATACTCTAACTAAAATAGAAAATCAATGGTCGACCCTTTACATTATTATTAATTCATTGCTTCCCCTTGACCCCATCAGGGGCTCTGCCCCTTGACCTCGCCTGGGGCACTGCCCCAGGACCCCGCAAGGGGCTCTGCCCCTTGACCCCGAGCTTGGGGCCGATATAGATATGTCTGGGGGGAAACCATGCTGAAAGAAACTGAGTCTGATTAGGCTCCACATACATAACAGCTCCTACCTTAGATATGAACCATCTGATTGCAAAGTGTTCTTAATGTAGTGAGATCGAGTAAAAGTTGGCATGGACATGAATTGCGTTTAAGAATGTTGGCTTTCTCACTTAAGTTGATCAATCCCTTATGATTTTTGTAAAAAATGTCCAAAATTAGGGATTCTGATCAATTTGAATTTACAAATAGCTGGAAAACCCAAAAGGGTACTCAAATATGAAATCCAAATTTTTCCAAGCATTTGGGAAGCATCCACTATTTTCCCTTCTTTGTTTCTGGGTGTCACTTGCCTATGTGTAGGCGTGACTTAAAAACTTATAGGTGTATGCACCCTAAAATGGTCGCCTAGACTTTGGGCCCCATTTCTCAATTTATCAAATCCCTGAATCAATATTTTCAAATATCAACAACATCAATTATATCAATTTCCTTGATCAAATCATAATCAA
>MU226016.1:403974-417819 GCA_018584345.1 Thuja plicata
AGAGCATTCTAAAAACCCTTGCACTCCATGCCTAGGGAGCTATGGATCGATTTTTGAGACCTCATTCTTGAGTGTTCTTGAATGTAAGGATTCATAGAAGTGTGACACAATTATAGCACACAATAGGCGTTTACTAGAAATTGGTTAGGCGGCACTCTACAATGGAGCAGGCGGTGTTTGCTTGTTGATAGGCATTGTTTAAAACTTTCCAAGCATCACTTTCTAGTGACTTAGGTGGTATTGAAATGCTGCCAGGTGTTGTTTAATGTGTCACAGGCATCATTTAACTGCTCATAGGCGGCACTTTGCAGATCCAGTTTGATTTTCTCAATTTTTTTAATTTTTTTTTTAAAAAGTTTAAATTTTTTTATCAAGTCTGCAGAATATTCTTACTTGAAAATTGAAAAAAAATGCAAAACACGCGTCAAGTTTGCCTCATGTCCCTAAAACAACACTAAATGTGTATGTTCTCGATCATTTTAACAGGTATATAAAAAGAATATCTTCCACGCAAGCTACCTAAAGCCAGATTGGCTTTTAAACACTTTTGGCTCTAAAAGGTAGGATTGCTACTTTTTTGGGTTTTATTAATCACCTCCGTTCTAAATCATGCCAAGTTCAATTACCCCCTTGTGGGTTTCCCACACATACAAAAGTATAATTTTTCACAATCCCGAAGGACTACTCGAGGAAGTGAAAAAACTTGCACACAATCTAGTCACCTTCCCATTAAGGAAGAATGCATTTATTTATAGTGGGTTGGATAGTATCATGGAAAAATCAATTGTCTCCCACTTTGGGTCATTCCCTCTCACCGTCCTCGTAAGGAAATTCTCGAGAGGCAGGCCCTCTAAAGCTCTATTTTAACTAGCATGTATATGAAAGCAATAAAGTGAACTTGGTTCAACAAGTTTGAGAATTTGATTCACTTAAAAAGTGAAGAGCATATCCCTATTGTTGTTCCTTGTTCAAAACACTTCAAGAAACAATGATTCTTTTTCAACCTCGTTACAAAGAGGTTCTTATAATTGAAGTGTTTGGTTAATTTTCTTTCCTAATTAGCTAGATTTAAATGAAATGCCGCAAGTTAAGAAAAAACAAGCTTGATAAGTAGATTACCTCTTTTGAAGCTAGCAATGGCTAGGCACTTTTTCTAGTTTTTTCTTGTTTTTCAACTCACCTAGTGGTGATCGTTCCCTCTCTGGCTCCTCCAACAAGTTATTCAACACAAAGGCCAAAGTGAAGAAAACTTGAAACCGAATTGACAAATCCACCTAAGTTCTTTTATAAAATTCATCAAATCAAGTTTAAAGAACCTAAAGCATAAAAATAAATTTAAAGTAGGGAACTTCTTTTAGTATGCGCTACTAACTTTCAAGTAATGATCATACAAATGCTCTTCTACCTCTAAATTTGCTAAAATCTTGGCACTACGCAAATATTTAGAGTACTTTTTGAGAGCTCTTACCTCTTTCTTTCTCTTGTAACTCTGAGTTCTGGCTTCTGCACCTTCGGATGCTTGTTCATCTGCGGGAAAAAAAACACAGACAGAAAGTCATAAATCAAAATTTAATGATTTAACAAGAAAAATAATATAAAAAGTAGCAAGCGGCATTTAACAGCTAGCAGGCGTCATTTAAATGATCCTAGGTGTTATTTAAAACTGCATAGGCATTGCTTTCTAGCGAATTAGGTGTTATTTAACTCTGGTAGGCGTAAATCTTTAAATGACAGGCATGACAGAAACTAAAAATTGTGTAAAATAAAAGCTACTAGGCGTCATTTAAAACTTTGCAAGTAGCTTTTCCTGAGGCATAGGCGATGCTTTACTGTCACATGCGTGACAATTTATCTCACAGGTAGCATAGAAAGAAAAGACAGAAATAGAAGGATTTCCATAGGCATCAGTTAACTTCTGGCAGGCGTTGTTGAAATGTGTATAGGCGTCACTTCCTTGAAAATCTACAAAATTTGCACAAAGTGAAGAAAAAATAGATACAAAACTTTTAAAAGGATGAAAAAGAGGCCTAAAGGCCCACGGTGGGCTCCATTTGTGTGTGAATTTATTACACCTTCATGAGATTGATTTATTTAACTACAATTCTATGGCAAAACATCAACAATTTAAACTAAAGAATCACTAAACATCTCATGGTTCTCTAACTAGTATGCTAGTAAAGCTCTCAGCCTTAATCTCTACTAGTGACAATCCTAGAATGAGAAATTGATAAAATTACATGCCTAACCTAGCTCAATTCTCTCTCAAAATGATGATTTATAATCCAAATGCTCATGAAATGCTCTCCAAAATGCTCAAGATTGCTATGAAATTGCCTATAGGTTTGATGCTTTGCATTCGAATTTTCTAGGATTGATTATGCTTGAAAATGGCTTGTATTTATAGAAAATTCCCAAGGGTGGGGGGTAGAGTTACTTGATCATGATTAAGCCTTGGTTGAGTGAAAGGCTTTGAGATGGTTTCAAATGGGGGGACAATTTAAATGATTGCCTCAAAGGTTGAGATAAAAGGACAATTTTGAGTGATTGAGATTCAAATTTAGGAGCGATCCATGTGCTTTTGTGTTCTCAATTCTCATTGGTTGCTCAAATTCATGTTGAAAGATATTAGGATTATTTAACTCAATCAATTAATTAAATTAGCCATGTAGGGATGAATAGGTTCAATTTGATTTTTGATTTAAAACTATACAATTAATTGATTAAAATCAATTATATAATTTTGATTGATCCTTTTAGGCTTATATTTGATTATTTGATGTCATGGTTAATTAATCCTTTAATTTAACTTTATTTTTTCCACTTTGATTGATAAATGTCCATTTGAATTGATTTTGATCCATTTTGAAGCATTTGGCTGAGATTTGCAGATTTGGATGATTCTAAGACACCTGCCCAATTTTGGGTGTCTACACCATATCCAAAGTATCATCGTGGGTCGTGCATCGAATACTCCCACCCATTATAAACCATTCATGAACCACGAGAGCCATCCATCTACCTAGAGTCTCCATTTAGACATGATTCACACATTAAGGGGGAGAAGTCATCATCTGGTGCCACCTTGAAACCAGACAATCCAAACTGTTGTCGCAGAAACACATTAACATTATGAAGTGAACTAAGATTTCACAAAGTAATCATAATACAAAATATTTAAAAATGAACTGAAATTTTTTACTTTTGTTTACAGTATTATTTCAATTATTTAATTATTAAATATTTTTTAAATAATATAATTTTATGTTTTAACTATTATTAATAATTATTAACAAATGTCTTTTTAAAATGATATTTATTTATATATAATTTTAAAAAAATAAAAATAAATCTCAACTAAATTTTAATTTTAAAATATATATAAAATAAAACTATTAAAATTCTTAAAAAAAATTGCATGATCATAAATAATAATCTTTTATGTAACATGCATTCAATAAAAATCTATGCCACAAAATTTATAAATATAAATGATACGCATATATGTAAATTATTAAAAGTGGACCCATATCCATTTTAAATTCCACCGTTAAAATATTATCTCAAAATAATTTTAAATTCCACACCGTTAAAACATTATCTCAAAACAAAGAAACAAAGAAAGAAAACGCCCACAAATAAAAACACGTTGAAAATAAACGGAATCGATTCCTTGGAACATAGGAATATGCTATAACCACGTGTCATATGAAAATTGTGGGGAATAACTTTCCCTTTACTTCTTAGTTTAGATTTTTTATTAATTGTACAAAGATATTAAAGTTATTTGTTTATGGAAGAGTTTGTCATTATCTAAGCTAAATTTTACCAAATTTTAACATGTAAAATTTTATTTTCCAAAATAAAATTTCCTCAATATATAGGTATAATATTTGAACGGCATTATCATTGATATGAGTTTAATATTAATTCTATGTTATTATACAATTATTTTTTAGAACAAAATTATTTCATAGTAGATGTTGAAATATAAAGTAAAAAAAGTAATTTAAAATATAAAGTAAAAAAAGTAATTAACCGGTAGGCTTTCCTTCTGGGGTTGCTAGCAACCGGAAGTTGTCTCACGCCTAGAAACAGGCTACAAAAAATGGTTTCAGTCTACCTGTAAATGTTTTAGTGTTTAAAGTGTATTTTCGTCAGTCTTTTCCTCTACTAATAATCACCATGAGGTATGCAAGCTTGTCTAAAACAAAATTCTGAGCTGCAAATAGAGGGCATGCTATCTTCAAGCACATGTAACTGAGTTTGTGAGGAGGCTCAATAATCAATAAGAAAAGCAACTCAGCCAAACGGTCCATTATATTCCCCTCTGTCGCAGTACATTAATTCATTTCTCGGAATTCCTTGACACAATACACCAACTTTCTACTCAGCATATCATACCATACTCTGCTTCAAAAATACGCAACCTTCTGCTACCAAAATTTGGGTTGCTATGCATTTATGGCTGAAATTTCAATTTTCTCCCCCCTTGTCAAGCTCTCTAATTGAAATGATTGCATATACGGTTACATCATCCATTTTAATGTATTACTATTTGTAGATTTTATTTCCCCTTTCAAAAGATTTCCCCATCAATGCTTGCATTGTTGCTGGTTTGGTCGCCTGAATCACTGCTTTAATGCGCAAATATATTGATTTAACATTCTCTATTAGAGCTTGATTTTGGAAATTGCCAAACCCGTTGGAAGACTGTGGTGGATTTGAAAGCATCTTGAACTACTTTACCTTTGCAACAAAATTTCAGATTGTAACCATGGAGTGTACACATCATTTCCCGGTTGTTAAATCATGAAAACTATCATATCTTGGTCGATGGAAGAGAGCCATGGTTTGACAGTTTTCCACTCATGGAGTCATGTTTGGCCTGCATATGGAGCCATTAATTTATCAACCACTTTGCACCATGTACAGTATATTTTAATTTGTGCATTTCCTATTCTCCCCGCTATAAGTCAGATGAACAAGTTAACCTTCTTCATTCCAAACACCAAATAGCCCCTGGCATAGTTGATATGGTTGGAATTAATGGGAAGTGTGTACTAAGAGGGGAGGGGTGAATCAGTACCTCTAAAACTTTTGTATCTTTTAACCTTTATCCTTTAAGTTATCAAATGTTTATCCAACTATTTGTTCTATGCTATCTTGATGTAAGATATATCAATTCATAAACTTAACCATACATGTGAACATTCATGAAAGTAATTGACACATAACACAATATATGATATCGTAGGAAACTCTTGTTAGGAAGTAAAAATTGCGGTGGGGATGGAACCCACAAATTCTTCACTATCTACAGATTGGAAGGGGCTGATTAAGGCTTACAATTTCATCACTTCTGATGATCTACCCAGTTAAGAGTATTTGTGGAGACCTGTTAAAGTCTACTCGGTTAAGAGCTTTTGCAACACTGTTGAGTGTGCACTCGGTTAAGAGATTTATAGTTGGATTGTTAAATCCACCTTCCTTGAAAGGATTTTTACACTTTGCTTCACTTGTTAGAATGTAAGAAAAGTACAATTTGACTTGGTGTATGCAATCTCCTATCGTTGATTACAGATCCATTTAAGATTACATGAATAAGTATATCACCTAATGTGATTGAATAATACCTCTAATGCTCAGTAGTCTCTGTTCTTAGTTCTTGCTAACCAAATTCACCTTTTGTTGTTATGGTTCTTGAAACTTTCAATCTAATCCATAGATGTGCTTGTATGTTTCATTCATCCTCTCATCCATTCTCACATCCCTCTCTCATCATAATGAATGATTGCATCATCTATATATAAGATAGATTGACCTAATAAAGTTTCACGTAAAACAATATTAACTCTAAGATCACAGGTTTACAACTTTACCTTGATCTCCTAGTCTATGTGTTTTAAATCAGTTAAACTGTTTAAAGCACTTACATTCATGTTTCTTGTCCCAAAAGAAATGGTTTTAAAAACTAATCAAAACTCTATAAATAGAATAAGGCTATTTTATCTAATGTGGAAGTCAGATCCACTTTTTGTGGGCTGCAACTGGCTTTCAGTTTCTGTCGGTTGGTTATGCTATGAAATCAGTTAGATTGTTTCTCGGTGTTCCTGCTTGAACTATCTCTCAGGTTCCTTTTTTACTATTCTCTCAGTTTGCACTATGACCTTCTTGTCGGGTTCCACTATCGGGTTCATCTTTATCCTTTCCACTTTGCATTTTTGGTTTACACACAAAATTGTGTCATCTATTTTTTTTGTACTTAGCAGTTTTTGATGATCTCTTGTATCTGCATTTTTTATTTTCTCTTTGTCTTGTCTTTTGGTGTAAGCTTACCGAAAGTGTTCTTTGCATACTAATGGAAAAATAATGTCATCAATCTCCCCCTTTGACATTAGTATCAAAAAATGATATGTGCAAAATACTAACAAAATGTTAAGTATGTACAATATATAATCCTTAGTCATTTCATGAATCCCCCCATGTATATGTCGATATATCATTATTTTCCCCTTTTTTGTAGTAATGTATAGTTGCCTATCTGTACATATCATATATTTTCCCCCTTTTTTGATATTAAGGGCAAAGGTGTATACCTTATATTTTATCAAAAATGTGAGAGTGTGAAGACTTCATGTCTTCCATCATCTTCTCCCATTGATCCTTCAGGTTCTCTAGAGCCATGTGCTCGAGTGTGATCCTTGAGTGCATATCATAGATGTTGTCTGCTACAGACATCTCAGGGGTTGCTATCAGTTGTCTTGTTGAACTGATATGTTGTTGAAGCAGTGTTAGATTTGATCGAAGTTGAGCCTGGAGCTCAGTGACCTCTTCCTTGATTTGTGTTTATGCTTCCCACAGTTCTTGCCTTAACCTTTTTATCTCAATAATCTTTTCATAATGCAACTTAATTGCATTGTCTCCGGTGGTTAAGATTTTAGCACTATCAGCTAGATCAGAATCTAACTTTGCTATGTTATCACTATGCTCCGTAGTGAATTTCTCCAGTGTGCTTAGTTGTTGAACCAAGGAAATAGCTTCAGCAATAATAGGATCTAATTCACTTATGAATTTTGAAAGCTTTACCTTGTTTACTACCACTTCTTGGATGATCTTTTCAACAAGTTTATGTTGATATTTCTGCTCTTCTCTCTCTTCAATTGCCTTCTCTGCATCAATGTTCTATGTTGTAATGGCTTCTGTGAGAGTTGCTAGTTGATCAAGTATCGGTTTAGTCTTATCAACATCAACATCAGGTACAGTCTAGTGCAAGATGTCCCTAGTTTTTTCTAGTACCATGGAGTCTCGGTGTTGCTTCCTTAGCTTCTCCTGTAATGCCTTCCTCTGGCATATTTCACCATAGTCTTTCAGTGCTTCATAGTTAAGTGTAGTTGGGTCACATTTGGGTATCTCTATGATTTCATCTAGAGTGACTTCCAACTTACTCTTTTTGGATTTATTCTTCTTCTTCTTCTAAGTTTCACTTGAGTGCAGTACCATAGCCATCTTCTCAGCTTTGTCTATGGTATTGGATGAAGTTATTTGTGGTGTTTCCTCTTTTTTCTGATGTGTTTCGGTGTCAGCTTGTCATTTTTTAGTAGACGTCTCCACATCAACCTTTACATTGCCTATTGCAAATTTTTCATTTTCCTTAGGAGTGCCATCTTTTGGTTTTCCTCCTTCATCAGTGCCCTTATGTACTTCATCTTCCTTTTTCCCTCCATCCTTCTCAGAGGTGTCTCCATCTATTTGTTGTAAATCTCCTTCTGCAACCTTGTCACTTTCGGTTACAATATGAGTATCTCCGATGAAATTATGTTCATCAGTGTTGTCTTTCTTTCCTTCATCCCCTGCATCCTTGGGAATGCTTGAATCTTTGTCAGGTGATTTGTTTGTTTCTTGAATTATGTTGATGGCTTGCATCAATATTGGCATGTTGTCTGGTATGTTCACCTGTGAAGTATCAATTGTGGTGTCCTATTTTTTGGTTGTGTCCTTGATAACAATGAAATCTTCATCTTTCTGCATTTCTTCTGTTGGTTCATCAGTTATGTCAATGACTGTGTTATCCACAATGTTGTCCTTAGTGGTGTCCGGCCATGTTTCATCTGCAACATCCACATTCTTTTTGTCGGTTGTGTCTTGTTCTTCTTTATCTAACTCAATTGATGTGTCATCTTCTATATCTTTGATTATTCTTTGTTCTTGAGTTTCATTATTATCATCTTGTTGTTGTAGGTCTTTTTCGGGGCTATCTTCCACAATAGGTCTATTGAGTATTTTACTCCATTTTTTATGACTTTCTTTTTCAATCTCTATAAGCCTCCCTTTAAGAAATTTGTAGGCACTCAACTTGGGTGAGAACCTTTTTTTATGGTTCTCCATCATCTCATCAATTTCTTCCCTCTTGGATTTAGGAGGCATAAGAGAAACAAGTACTCATTCCCTTATCTCATTCTCATTCTTTAATGCAAATGTCCATCTGGCATTTAATCTGTCCAAGAGTTCCTTTGGTACATTATTACCTTTGAATTGAATTGGTATGTACTTGAATTTGTACATCTTTGTAATGATGGCATCTTCAACTTTGTTTTGATCTTCTGGATCTAGTTTTATCCATCTTCTGATCTTAGAATCTGTAATATATCCTAAATTTGTAATAGATTTGCATACCTCATCAATGCTTTCTGGAACCTTAATCTTTTCTTCTTGTACACCTTCATCTTGTTCGGTGTCCTCAATATCTTCTCTAGTTCTAATGAGCTTCCTTCTCTTTTTTGGCCCTCTTTTCAGTGTAGTCAATTTCCTCTTGTAGTTTCTTACCTATCCTTTCTTCAAGGGTGAAGGGCTTGATTCCTTAGTTGTTTGGCTTCTTGTCCTAGAAGTAGTTGTGGTTCTTGGCTTCTTTGCAGGTGTTAATAATGGAGTATCTAAAGTTGTAGACTCAGAGTCACTTAATTGCTCAGCCTCATCAATGGGTGACTGTCCTTTGGTTTCTTCCTTTTGTTCAGTTTCCTCTTCAATAACTGATAGCCTTTTCTTTAGATTCTTGACCATTTTATCTTTCTTTCTGTCAATTTGCTTCACAACCAATTCGGTTTTGATTCTTGATTTGGCCTCTTCATAGGTTCCAAACTTTGGTTGTTTCTTGTCTAATGGTTCATTTATCAATGCATCAATTGCATTGGATGCTTGATCAATATTTACCTCATATTCCAAATGTTGTAACCATGTTGTCCTTGGTACAGTGGGTTTGATGTATGTGTGGTCGGTGTCAACCATAAAACATATATCATTCTTAAATTTCTCTATAAGTTATTCAGGGATCCTAACCATTTTCTGTATTCAGTCCTTGAATCCTATAAAGTACTCATCCGTGATTGTTTCAAAGTTGTATCCCAGTGATGTTATGTATTCACTGATCTACATGGTGACCAGTTTTGTGGTATCCCATTTTACATCTCCTACCGATGGAAATGTTTCTTGAAAGTAAAAGAAAATGCACATGATAAGTGATCCAAACTTACATGTATTTGTCTTAGCATTTCTTATTGTCCTCAAGTTTTCTTCTAGTTGGTTCAGTTGAAGTTCTGACAGATCCAATTGAGTACCTTTATTTACAATCTTATAGGTTGTATCTACAGCTCCAGATGCTATGGTGTTCATCATGCTTGCGTGCAACAATTTGTAACCTAGAACACATGCTCCAAATTTAAGTTCATCATATGTTATAGTGGATACCTTCAATCCTCTACCATCACACTTTTCTCCTGTGTTCTTCTCAATCTCAACCTTGGGTGGGTGTTTTAATGCTTTTACCTTCTCGGTTACAGGGTAGCCAGTGACTGCATGGATAACATCTTGGTTTATCATCTTAGGCTCATCCAACCATAGCTTGTGATTGTGCATTCGACTTAGTACTAACCGAATCCACTCAGTTTTGAATACCTTCGGGAACAATAGGGCATTAGTGAGCCCTTTCACCTGTATTTGTTTGTGTTAATCTTTTATGGATCCATCTTCATTACACAGCTTCTTGTAAGCTTGTTCCACCTCTAAATCACCAATTTCTTCTATCTTGCAGTGGATGTATGCTCGTACATTTTTTATGAGCAAAACCTTAGCTGGTATTCGTGAGAATGCTCCAGCATTGTCAGATTGCGATGCAACCTCAAGGAAAATCTTGTAGTGAGGTTCCTCACAAGTAGATTTCTTGATAATTTTGACCTTATCCTCTTTGATGTTCTTCATTTTGGTGGTTCTTGAGGTCGTGGCCATTGTTTCAGAGAATTTAGGGCTTTCTAAAAAATACTTAAAATAGAGTTCTTGGTTATCGTAGAAACTTACTATTTACACTTGTAGTGGTCACTGATCTGTTGGAGTGCTCTGGGTCAAGTTGAAGTTGCTCTGTGATGTTGTTTTTTGTTTTCTCAATTTTCAATCATGTCGCTCTTCTCTGGTCATGGTGAAGAATAAAACCCTTTTGTCATCCTTTTATAGATGTTTTCCCTAAAAGCAAGTCATTAATGCTCAACCACTCCTCGGTGTGTGAAGACAGAGTTTGTTGGTTAAAACATTAACTGCTCTCTTTGGTGACAATGAAACATTTCAGGGTGGTCGTTTAACTCTTTTCTTTTACTGAGGGGTTTTGGTGTTGTGCGCAAACAACTTATTAAACTTGCTTGATTACTAACGAGTCTCAGTTTACACAGGCAACTTTTTTTTTACATGTTAACCAACACTTCTCGATAAGTGTAGGCATTTTTAGCTTTGAGTGTATACTGATGGATTTTGGTATGTATTGCCTGATAAAATGGTTATCACAGATTTTAACAAATAATATCATGATGCATCTTTACTTGTGCTAATTTGGCATTTCATCAATATCTTATGGAACTGATGTAAAATAATACATATTGTAATGTAGTTCCATACTTACTTGTTCAGCTTAGGTGGGGTGGTGATGTTACCATATCCATTGGATGGGGTGTCACCATTTGCATTGCTTCGTCCAACTTCATCATTTTCTAAATATTTTCTCCACATTTTGTCTCTCATTCTCCAGATGTCTTCAATGGTGTTTCCATTGGGATATGTGATGGTCTCTATCATTCAGTCTCTGCAACCTTTCTTGAGATGACCAACTTTATGATAGTGTAAGCATGTCATTCTGGGGTTAGTCCATCCTCTAGACTTTCTAGTCCACTATCTCATACAATTTGCAGCAATGTGACCAAATTTTCCACATGATGTACAATTTGTCCAAGTGTTGTAATCCCATACATACTGGTTACCGACTCTTTTTGGTTGATAGGGAGTTTCTTGACCTTTAGGCTTCCATGCTTGCTTTTTCTTTGTCTAGCATTCAACAGTTGTGTGCCCATTTATTTTGCAAGTAGGACAGTATTTGTCCATGTAAGTTTCCTTCTTTGGTTGTTTCATCTCAGACTTACATTCATATGCCTTATGTCCTTTCTTGTTACATTTATAACAAAATCCTATGAATGAAGATGTGGATTTAGGAATACCTTTCATTTTGCTTTTGCATTCATTTGATGTGTGGCCTTGCTTTCCATAGTGATTACATGTCAGCTTTTTTGGTCTTGGATTTACATAGATATTATTTGGATCAGTTTGATTGGGTAATTCTCCATTCTCGGTAAAGCCTAGACTAGTGTTGTTGTTGATTCTTCGTTGTCCTTCAAGAAAATCATCCATTCTTTTATTGTTTTCTTCAGCTTTATTGATAATTTTATTATGTTGTTTTTGAATTATTATTTCATGTTTCAAATTTTCATTCTCTTCCCTTAGCTCACCGATAGCTTCTATTCTTTCAATGAGTTCAACATTCATCCTGTTTGCCTATTGACTCATAAGAATAATCCGATTTATAATCTAATGGTGATGCTCTGTAAGTCTCTGTATTTCAGACTCTTTCTCTTGTAGTTTTTCTATAATCTTTCATTTATCATCAATAGCTAGTGTTCTTTCTTGCTCAGCTTGTCTAGCATTGTTCATGGCATCAATCATTCTTACCATATGTGTCTCTTGACCGATTTGTAGATATTTCACTTGTCCAGTCAGATGTTGATTTATTTCATTTAGGATTGTGATGCTTTCTTCTGATGTGTCTGATACTTTGTTTGTATTTGATCATGAAGACTCAAAGAAATCCGGTAGCTCTTCCTCATGATAATCTATTTCATTACAGTGAGATGCCATAATCTTTCTTTCATCTAACAGTTGTCTCATATTGATTCTAGCTTCTCTATACTGCTCATAGAAGATCTAAATTTCTAGTTTCTTATTCTCAATACTTTTGTCAAGTCTGTACTTCTCCATTGTATGATCTTTTCTCTTAAGCCTTTAAGATTTTCTAAAGAAGAGACTTAGCTCTGATACCAATTGTTTGAATTAATGGGAAGTGTGTACTGAGAGTGGAGGGGTGAATCAATACCTCTAAAACTTTTGTATCTTTTAACCTTTATCCTTTAAGTTATCAAATATTTATCCAACCATCTTTTCTACACTATCTTGATGCAAGATATATCAGTTGATAAACTTAACCATACATGTGAACATTCATAGAAACATTCAAGAAATTAACTGACACATAACACAAGATATGATATCGCAGAAAACTCTTGTTAGGAAGTAAAAACTGCGGTGGGGATGGCACCCACAAGTTCTTCACTATCTGCAGATTGGAAGGGGTTGGTTAAGGCTTACAATTTGACCACTTCTGATGATCTACCTGGTTAAGAGTATCTATGGAGACTTGTTACATTCTACTCAGTTAAGAGCTTTAGAAACACTATTGAGTGTGCACTCGGTTAAGAGATTTATAGTTGGACTATTAAATCCACCTTCCTTGAAAGGATTTTTACACTTTTCTTCACTTGTTAGAATGATAGAAAATTACAATTTGACCTTGTGTATGAAATCTCCTATTGCCGATTACAGATCCATTTAAGATTACATGAATAAGTATATCACCTAATGTGATTGAATAATACCTTTGATGCTCAGTAGTCTCTGTTCTTGGTTCTTGCTAACCAAATTCATCTTTTGTTGTTCTGGTTGATGAAACTTTCAATCTGATCCATAGGTGTGCTCATATGCTTCATTCATCCTCTCATATCATTTCATCCCTCTCTCATGCATAATAAAGAATTATTACATAGTCTATTTATAAGATAGATTAACCTAATCAAGTTTCACGTAAAACAATGTTAACTCTAAGATCACAGGTTTACAACTTTACCTTGATCTCCTAGTCTATGTGTTTTAAATCAGTTAAACTAATTAAAGCACTTACATTCATGTTTCTTGTCACTAAATAAAATGGTTTTAAAAATGAATCAAAACTCTATAAATAGAACATGATTGTTTTATCTGACGTGGAAGTCAGATCCACTTTTTGCGGGCTGCAACTGACTTTCGATTTCTGATGGTCGGGTATACTCTGAAATCAGTTGACTATCTTTTGGGTTCCTTGCTTGAACTGTTCTCTCAGTTTTCACTATGACCTGCTTGTCGGGTTCCACTTTTGGGTTCCTCTTTATCCTTCTGACTTTGCATTTTTCGTTTACACACAAAATTGTGTCGTCGGTTTTCTTTGTACTTAGCAGTTTTTGATGATCTCTTATTGTGAGTGTGATAATGGGTACCTGTTAGATTGACACAAAAACTTCAATAGATCATTATTTTAGCACATAGGGTTAGTAAAAAGCATGAAAACACATAAAACCCTCTAAAAGCGATCTATTGCCTTCTAACCTAGGAAGAGTATGCCCACCAACATATCAGCCCTCAGAATATGTTGATGAAACAGTGACCAATACA
>MU226016.1:426719-439110 GCA_018584345.1 Thuja plicata
ATAGTAGATAATATAAATCAGTGATAAAAATCACCTAGGACATTAAATTGATTTAAAGAATTATGCCAAACAGTAACAGGGTCATTTGGACATAACTCGAGGGTATGATCACACTTAGGGAAAATAGAGTCCATAGTTGCGACAGACCGAAATTAGGTGGTTACACTTATATCTGCATTTTTAGTTTTCTCTTTGTCCTGTATTTCGGTGTATTCTTACCGAAAGTGTTTTTTGCATACTAATGGAAAAATAATGTCATCAGTCTCTTCTCATAGAGAGAAGAGGGAAAATATGCAAGGTGTATGGGCCCTTGCATTCCAATGATATTAATCTTGATTTGGGGGAGATAAGGAGGAGAATGTATGGAAGAATGAATGTGGATTTTAGCCTTGGAAAGGCATGTTTATTGTTTGTATTTCATTTGGAAATCTCCTAAATGTAAGTCCACCTTCACCCTTATTTTGAATTCAAGATGAATCCTATTGTGCAAGCCTTGGATGGGTGTATCTTGTTGTCTTTGTGTTGCATAAGAGGTGTGAATTTCACCCGTTGGTTACTGGTTCTCCTAGCTCGGGGGTGGTCTCCTTGAGACCTAGGATGGGAGGTGAGCTCTCCATGGTTTGTTTTATGTTTTTTTTTGTAGATTTTGGATGGAATTTTGATGGAGCCATTATGGATTTAGAGCATGGAAGTTTTCTTGATATTATTATATTGGAGACTTCTCCATTGTGTATCACCTATTGTTTTGTGCTTCCATATTGAAGATGGATTTTGTAATGAAATGGATTAATGTTGTAGACTCCAAATGTATATGAAAATGTAGTCATTGTGAAAATGAGAAAGTTTGTGTGTTCAAATTTTATAGATTGCAAATTATAAATTGTCTTCAATTGTTTTACCTTGCAAATTTTCAATTTTAAGTTCTCTTCAATTTCTTCTTGACAATCTTAGTTTACAAACAATATGATCAAAACATTATACCTTAAACTAGATATTACATCCTCAAATCTTGTGGAGAAAATTATGTTAACAATGGATTTAAATCAAAATGTAACAATAATTAAAATCTACCTATTACCAATACCTTATAAATAATCCACTCAATGTAATGCATAAATAAAAATATAGGTTAAATACATTCAACTTCAACAATGCTAAAATAAATGAAATGCAATGTCAAAAAAAAAAGAAAGGCAAAAAAATACCACTTTCCAGATTTTAAGAGAGCCAAAATGCTCTCTGGAAAATGTATGGCGAAAGGATTTATTCCCTTTTACCACAAAGAATATTCCATTCCCTTGCTAAGTAAGGGGTTAGAATATTAACCCCCCCTAATAACTATTGGTTTGTATAACCTTTGTTAATAAAACTAATTAAAAAAATAAGACATATACTATAACATGCAGTTTATTACCTTAATGATTCATTGGGCCCCACACCCATTTCACCCTCCACATGGGCGATGGATTGACCTCCCTTAGTTCTAAATTCTTAAAAAAAAAAAACTATATTAAAACATGTCTTGCATATAGTTTGGGGGAGGTTGTCAAAGTGGGTCACCATCACCTTGGGCAAAGAGCCACCCACCATGTCATGGCTCCCTGCCATGCGTACCATTTATTCCTTGGTATACCCTCCTTTCCAAACATTGTAATATGTAATGGGTAAACATTTGGTGGGCCTCAAAAAAACTTGAGTCTCCCAACACTTGTTGTAGCCTCTTCCCTTGGCTTTCAAAATTTTCATCTTGGAGATGTTTTGACCTCTTGTCACATCACCCCACCCACTTGGCAAGTGGGCCATAGGCTAGGGGAGAGGGGGGTGATGAGATAGTTAGATAGGTTAGTAGGATAGGTTAGTAGGTAGGTTAGTAGTGTTAAGTTAGCTTAGAAATTTATAATAGGTTTTAGTTCTAATTAAATTTGTAGTTTAGTTGTTTCTTATAAAATTTTAATAATGTTAAATGAATTATGTTTTATGTGTTTTTTTTAGGGAAAAATTTAATAGATTTTATAACTAATGGATTATGTTGCATATAGGAATAAGTATTTTAAGTATAGATAAGAGACATGATATACTTTATTTTTGTAATTGATTTAGCTATTATTTATTTAAGTATTATGTGTATAAATGCAATTTAAGTTTTTCTTTCTGAATAAAAGAAGTGAATTAGAATGTAATTATTGTAGTTATCGATTAATCATAAAATTATGTCAATTCTTAAGAAATTTAAATGCATCTTTTTGTATTAAAATTGGATAAGATTATTGTATTGTGATAACTTTATTTTAATTATGTTAGGAAAACCTAATGGGGATAGAATAATGAAATTTGGTTTTGTTTAAGGATGTAATGATATCATATGGGGTTAATTAATTTGATTGTTAATACTAAGGTTGATAGGTTATTAAAAAGTTTATAATTTAGTTAACTAGGTTGTGACCTAGGACCATGTTTAAGGATACATTGAATGTCGTAAATAACTAAATGATGATAGTGTAATATGTATTAGATCTAAACGGATCATGTTATAATTAGGATTGAGGATTCAAGTATTGCTATATCAACCGAACTTAACTTATGTACTTAACCGAAGGTGTACAATCATAATGCCACACCTTGTTTGATCTTAAAACTAGAATTTAATCAACCTGATCCAAGTGTTCCTGCAGCACTAAACCGTAGGGTCTCTATCCATATAATGAGTTGGAATTACCAACTCTGCATCTACCTTTTTTGTGACCCAAGCTCAATCTAATTCTGACCTTGCAATTTGAAAAACTAAGCTCGCCATGTTGTCACCTTTCTGCAATGTATTCAGTACTAGTTATGTTATCATAGTTGTTTATACTGTTTTAAAAAAAATTGTCTGGGTGTTTTTGCCCTAGTTTTGGGCATGACATCGTTACCCTCCGATGTTTTAGCAAAAATAAAAATAGAAATGTGTGTCTCTTAAGGATTTAGCAACTTATGGGCGTTGCCTTTAGAAGATTTAGCATGTTGTAAAATGTAAACTATAGTATAAGGGAGACCCTATATATGCCCCCCTCCTTATCATAGCTACCTAATAGATAGGATAAGGAAGAGAAGAAGGATACCTACTTCACAAAGTAAGGAGATATCCTATTAGCAACAATGTACACTATATTCTTAGTCAAGAGTATTGACCCTTACATCTAAGAGCATATATAATCGTGAAAAGGGATATATCACTTATGGAAAAAGGATCCTCAAAGAAGAAGAGATCTTATCAACAATACCCCCACCGTAGAGGAGTGTTTTCGATAAAATATCATCTTTCAAAGAAAAGAGGGATCAAAGATTCAATCATCAAGCCCCCTGTGATCAAGAGGAAGAGCAATCTTTGAATGAAGGAAGCAAACTCTAAACCAAAGAAAATGCAAGAGCTTATAAAGAACATAATTTTCAAAATAAAGAAGAGGTGATGACCTAAGACAATCACGTCTCATATAAAAGGGTATCCATAGCCAAAACGTAAGTCTTTATAGGGAAATAATGTTTCAAAATAAACAAATACCACTGAGCATAGGAAAGCAGATCCTTAGACAGAGAGAAAGAAGGATAACCTTGCCCCCCAGGGATGAAAGCAAGGGATATACCAATCAAATCAAGATATGCCATAACAAAGAAATATCTTTGCAAAAAAATTGTCTTAGAACAGATATCATGAATACTAGAAGAGAGCTATGGATGATTATGAGCAAGGAAGGATGTACCATATCATAATACAAAACCATAGGGATAGAATATAGAAAGGATAACCAATTAAGATCAAAAAAAAATACATTCTAAGAGCATAATGGATCCTAGAGAAATGGAAGAAATACCTCTTTCCCCCTAGTGAAGAGACAAGAGGGATAAAAATCAATAATATAGAAGAACGGGGGGTATTCCCCAGATGGAAATTACGAAGAAATTGTAATACCGCATGAGAGTAAGATATAATTCCTAAAGTAGCTCTTTCTCTAACATACATCTTGAAATGCACACAATCAGCAAGTAAATGTGTATTAATATAGTGAAAAGGACATTTGTACTTGGAGACAGCATCTTTCAGCATAGGTTTAAAGATTTCTTTCTTAGAATTCATTACTAAACATATACCTTCTTAGCCACATCTTGAGGGATATCATGGTGATGTGGTACTCGATTCTTATTGCTACTATAGAACCAGCTTGGCTCTGCTCTAAGATCTTTCTCCTAGATCTCTTAGGGTATTCACAACCCTAAAATGAGGTAAGTCACTATCAGCTTTACCTTCTCTTCAAGACTCGGTCCCCCATCAAAATGGTATTCATCTTCCTCACTGAACCTACACAAATAGATTCATTCTACTTACTCAATCAATGTTTTCAAAACATTGCTTTCATTCTCTTCCCTAGCCGGACTATTACCAAGCTCGCCTAGGGTAAGATCTCTAGAATTGTTGTTGTTGCTTCTCCTACCAAAAACAAAAATGAAATTATGTACAAGGGATCCTCTCGAGTTCCATCCCAACACATGATTCTCACCATGGATTTAGGAAGAGGGTCCATTAATGTTTACAACCCAGAACGGGTGAAGAGATAATAACTTGCAAAATAGAAATAAGGTAAACTAATCTACTTGCATGCAAAGTAAACAAAAAAGCTTGATATTCACTAAACACACAGTCTGCAACTTCTCATTACTGGAAAATAAAACCAAACAATACAAAATCTGCAACCCTATCACTTCTTCCTGTAGCTTCTCTTCTTTCCAATCTCTCTCTCTCTCTCTCTCTCTTCAAAAATGAAGGCTTTGTATGTTATTAAAAACCATCCTCTCATTGGAAACAACCCTAACAGCCCACATATTCATAAGTATCTCTTCAGGAACCATTACAACTGCCCATACTATCCATAAAAGACAAGATCCGCTTTTCACAGGTTGTTACGAATGAATTTACCAAGCAACAGTAATGCAAACTGACCACCAGTGTTAACCGATAGTGTTAACTGATAGTGTTAACCAAAATTCACAGTGTTAACTGACCGTGTTAACCGACAGTGTTAACCGAGTGCCAGTGATACCAAGTAGCTTACCAAAGGTTCCTAATGCCTTGGTTGGATTTCCAGAGGCTTACAAACTACCTCACACACACACAACTAAAAGAAACCAACTAAGAAACCTATCTATACATGGATTGACCTAGTCATATCCATCTTAGGGAAATAAAACAAATGACCTTCTAAGGTCCACACAAATTCTCCTGACTAGGCTAGAGTCAGTACATGCTAGAATCAAAGAACAAAATAAGAAACGTAGGGGTTAATCTAGTTGTGCTCCTGCACCATACTCCCCCAAACAAAAGAAAGGTTAATCCATCCTTGGATTGAGCATGTTTGGATCCATGCCCAACATCTTGAATTTTTTTTCTTTGATCTAAGTAGCATCAGCATCTTCTTTTTCATGCCATTTGACAAGGTGCTCCATATAGTCTTTGTTCCTAGTCTTCTTGTAGACCCTTGAGTCTAGTATATTTTCAGATGTCATAGACGGAGTAGGGGCTAATTTCAAATCTTTTACCTCTTGTTTTACCTCTTAAAGGTTCTGATCAGCATCTTGAATTGGTCCTTTGTATGCTACCAAATCTGCAATGTTGAAAATCGGTGACAACCCAATGTCTTTAGGAAGCTCCACCTTGTTTGCATTGTTTCCATACTTTGCAAGTATCTTAATTGGACCTATCCTCTTCATCTATAGCTTGTGAGGAACACCCTTTTTCAGCCTATGTTCAAGTGTACCATCACAAAGTCTCCAATCTGAAACTAAACATCCCTCTTTGTTGCATCCACCTTTTTCTTTACCCTTTCAGCATTTTCAGTCAAGTTCTTTCTCACACTTTCATGGAATTCTATCATTGAATGAGAAAAGTCCTCAGCATATCCACTACCATGCATTCCTTCCTGCAATTCTCTAAGTTCAAAAATTCCTCTTGGGTGAAATCCATAAACAATTTCAAAAGGACTCTTACCTGTTGATATGTTCACTGTATCATTGTATGCATATTCAGCTTGTCCAATGAGTTGGTCCCATGCTTTACCATACTCCTTTGTGAGGCATCTCAGCAAGTTACCAAGGCTCCTATTGACCACCTCTATTTGGCCATCTGTTTGTGGATGGTAGGCAGATCCAAAAGACAAGTTAGTGATAGGCTTCTGCCATAAGGTCTTCAAAAAATGGCTCATGAATTTGGTGTCCCTGTCTGAAACAATACTAAGTGGGAGTCCATGGATTCTCACCACTCCACTAAAAAACAACTGAGCAATTTTACAAGCATCATGAATAGTCTTGCAAGGTATAAAATGAGCCATCTTGCTAAATCTGTCCACAACAACATAAATATTGGCATATCCCTGCCTTGTTCTTGGAAAACCAACTACAAAATCCATGCTTATGCATTCCTATGGTCTGGTTGGGATTGCAAGTGGTTGATAAAGACCTACATTGGAAGATGTTCCCTTTTCTTTTTGAAACACTACACAACTCTCAACATACTATCTAACATCTCTATTTATTCTAGGCCAAAAATAGAACCTAATGACTAGCTCTTGAGTCTTACTAACTCCAAAATGACCTCTAAGTGCTCCATTATGTTTTTCTTGAATCAAATTCTCTCTCATAGACCCTTTAGGAACATAAATTTGACCTCCTTTAAACAATAAATCATTCTGCAAAGTATAATCAAAGAAATCACCATGAAAGTTGTTTTTAAACTCCTTGCATACATTGTAGATTTGGGCAAAATATTCATCTTCAGCATATAGGTCTTTGAAGCTATCAATACCTATGCTTTGTAGCCAAAATTCTTGGACTGTGAGAAGCCTTCTACTCAATGCATCAGAAACCTTATTTTGTACTCCCTTGTTATGCTTGATATTGAAAGTATAGGCTTGTAGATACTCCACCCACTTCATGTGTTTGCTACTAAGTTTGTCTTGAGAGTTAGGAAGATGAGAGCTTGGTTATCATTATATACTATGAAATCCTTTGGTAGAAATTAGTGCCTCCACTTCTTGAGTGCTTGGAATATAGCATACAACTCTAATTCATAAGAAGAGTACTTCTTCTTTGCATCATTCAACTTCTCACTATGGAAAGCTACCGGTCTTCCTTCTTGGCTTATGACAACCCCAATGGCCACATTGCTTGCATCACATTCCACTGTAAAAATCTTATCAAATCTTGGAAGAATTAGAGTAGGAAACTCTGCTATCTTCTCCTTGAGTGTCTCAAACCCTTTTTTAGCTTGTGGTGCCCATTGAAACTTTGTCTTCATCCCACCTCTAATGGTGTCTAACATGGGTGCACAAATCCCACTGAAATGTCTAATAAAATTTATGTAATACTGAGCTAAACCATGGAAACTTCTCACCTCAGTTGTAGCCTTGGGAGTAGGCCAACTTAGAATGGCATCCACCTTTTCTTGGTCCAATTTGAGGTTACCCTATGATAAAACAAAACCAAGATATGCAAGCTCATGCTTCATGAAGTCACACTTCTCCAAGTTGATCATTAGCTTCTCATCATGCAATTTCTTGAAAATAATTTTCAAATGCCTAATATGCTCCTCCTTAGTTCTACTAAAAACTAAAATGTCATCAAGGTAGACAACAACAAACTTACCAATGCATTCTACCAATACCTCATTCATAAGCCTCATAAAAGTTGAGGGAGAATTAGACAAACCAAATGTCATTACAAGCCATTCATAAAAACCTTCTGTAGTTTTGAAGGTTTTCTTCCATTCATCTCCTTCATTTATCCTAATTTGGTGGTAGCCACTCTTAAGATCAATCTTGTTGAAGTACTTCTTCCCCCCTAAACAATCCATTAGGTCTTCAATTCTAGGTATTGGAAACCTATACCTAATGGTTATTCTATTTATGGCTTTAGAATCAGTAAAAATTCTCCAAGATCCTCCTTTCTTAGGTGCTAAAATAGTAGGGACTGCACATGGGCTTATGCTCTTTCTAATTAGGCATTGGTTTAATAACTCTTTGATTTGCTTGGCTATTTCCTCATTTTGTTGAGGGGTCATCTTATAGGCAGCTTTGTTGGGTAAGGTAGCTTCTAGTATGAATTAAATCTTGTGACTAACAATTCTCTTAGGAGGTAGGGGAGTGGGCTGCCAATCATTCACAATCTCTCTATACTCTTCAAGTATTTCTTTTCCCTCATTTGTTATCTCTGATTTCTTGACAGCAGCTTCATCTTTTGTCTTCAATACTAAAGCAAATCTAACTCCTTCTCCTTCTCCTAGAGTCTTCAAGAACTCTTTCTCATCAACCATAAGCACACTTGGACTTGATGTTTTCATCTCTCCTTCTTCTATCAGGGACTAAATTTTGAAAGTCACTCCATCTTTCTTGAATGAGTATGCATTCTTGGTTCCATCATGCATGGCTTGCCTATCAAATTGCCATGGCCTTCCAAGTATAAGGTGGCATGCATCCATGGGAAGAATGTCACATAGAACTCTATCTTTATACTTGCCAATGGTGAACTCTACCCATGCTTGTTCTCCTACATACACATGTTATCCTTTGTTGAGCCATGTAACCTTGTATGGGTTGTCATGTGGAATCCTTTTCAAATTTAACTTGGTGGCTGCCTCTTCACTAATGATATTATTAGTTGAGCCTGAATAAATAATGACTCTACACACCTTCCCTGTGATCTTGCACTTCACTCTAAAGATTCCTCTCCTTTGGCTTGGTTCTTCTTTGCTTGGCTCTTTGATTAAGGTCCTCTTTATCATGAGGTTCTCACCTTCCTCTAATTCTAATGGTACCTCGGATGGCTTGCTACTGCAACTTGATTCCTCTTGGACATAGTTGACTCTCTTTCAACCTCCTTGAGAAGTATAACCTTTTTCAAGACACCTATAGGTAGGATTCCCAAAGTGATTGCAGTGGTAGAATTTCATGGTGGCAAAGTAGAATGCTCCTCTTCCTTGATTTTTGTTGCTCCTTCCACTCCAACTAGTGTTAGAGCATCTACCTCTACTGAAATCTCCTCTATTTGAGTTTCCTTCCTGATTTTCAATGAGATTGTTCTCACTTTTCTACCTTCAATCTGATCCTCTTCCACCATAGCCTCCTTGTCCTCATCCTTCTCTACCTCTAACTCTTCCTCTAAAGTTTGATTTTGATTTCTTTTTTTTCTTCTCTTCCACTTTCAATGCAAATTGGAAACACTTATGAACGGTTGTGGGAGTCCACAAACTGATTTCCTCTTGGATATTCCATTTTAAGCCTCCAAGATACCTAGCCACCTTGATAGTCTAATCCTCTTGGATTCTTGACCTCAAGCACAACTTCTAGAATTCTTTAGTATATGTAGCCACATCCAAATATTTTTGTTTCAAACTCTGCCTCTTCTTGTGTAACTGGATTTCATAATCCTCAGGTAGGTATTGATCCTTTACCTTGTTTAACATGGCCTTCCAATTTGAAATTGGATGCTTGCCCATCTTCTCCCTCTCTTCTTGGAGGTATTTCCACCATGTTAATTCTAAACCTCTTAACCTTGACTTTGCAACTTTTACCTTTTGTGCTTCAGTTATGCCCTCACATTCAAAATGATTCTCAATACCTTCCATCCATTCCATGACTAGTTCACTGTCCATTTTTCCATTAAATAATGGAATCCCTTCAAGAATTTTGCCTCCTAGGGATCTAAGAGCTTTTAGAAATGGCTCCTCATTCATTGGAGGGCCTGGTTCAGGTATCAAGTCTTCTTCATCAACTTTTTTCTTCCCTTTGTTGTTGCTGACTTCGTCTTCATCTTTTCTTTTAGTTGCATTTGCAAATTCTTGAAGTTTTACCTTCATCTCATCTAGGGCTTCTTCAAGGAGTCTACTCCTTTCCCTTTGGTCTTCAATTACCCTCTTCTTCTCATCTACTTCCTTTGCAAGCTCTGCATTGGTGACCATCTTGTTTTCACCTACTAATACTGTTGGCTGGAACATCTACCACAAGCCCAATCAATTTACACTCTGATACCAATATGATGTGGTACTAGAGTCTTGTTGCTACTAAAAAACCAGTTTGGCTCTGCTCTAAGATCTTTCTCCTAGATCTCTTAGGGTATTCACAATCCTAAACTAAGGTAAGTCACTATCAGCTTTACCTCCTCTTCAAGACTCGGTCCCCCATCAAAATTTTATTCATCTTCCTCACTGAACCTACACAAATATATTCATTCTACTTACTCAATCAATGTTTTCAGAACATTGCTTTCATTCTCTTCCCTAGACAAACTATTACCGAGCTCACCTAGGGTAAGATCTCCAGACTTGTTGTTGTTGCTTCTCCTACCAAAAACAAAAAGGAAATTATGTACAAAGGCTCCTCTGAGTTCCATCCCAACACATGATTCTCACCATGGATTCATGAATCTCAAGGGGCCATTGATGTTTAAAACCCAGAATGGGTGAAGAGCGAATAACTTGAAAAACAAAAATAAGGTACAAACTAATCTACTTGCATGCAAAGTAAACAACAAAGCTTGATATTCACTAAACACATAGTTTGCAACTTCTCATTACTGGAAAATAAAACCAAACAATATAAAATCTGCAACCCTGTCACTTCTTCCTATAGATTCTCTTCTTTTTCAATCTCTCTCTCTTCAAAAATGAAGGCTTGGGATGTTATTAAGAACCATCCTCTCATTGGAAACGACCCTAACTGCCCACATATTTGTAATCATCTCTTCAGGAACCATTACAACTACCCATATTGTCCCTAAAATAAAAGATCCACTTTTCACGGGCTGTTATGACTGAATTTACTGAGCAACAGTAATGCAAACCGACCACTACTGTTAACTGGCAGTGTTAACTGAAATTCACAGTGTTAATCGGCAGTGTTAACCAAAATTCACAATGTTAACCAACACTATTAACCAAAATTCATAGTGTTAACCAAAATTCACAGTGTTAACCGAAATTCATAGTGTTAACCAAAATTCACAGTGTTAACTGAGTGCCAATGATACCAAATGCCAGTCATATCGAGAAGCTTACCAAAGGTTCCTAATACCTTGGTTGGATTTCCAAAGGCTTACAAACTAGCTCACACACACACAACTAAAAGAAACCAACTAAGCAACCTATCTATACATGGATTGACCTAGTCATATCCATCTTAGGGAAATAAAACAAATAACCTTCTAAGTTCCACACAAATTCTTCTGACTGGGCTAGAGTCAGTACATGCTAGATTCAAAGAACAAAGCAACAAACATGGGGGTTAATCTAGTAGTGCTCCTACACCATATGGTAATCTAAGGAAGGTGTTGGAAGAATAACATGAAGAGGAGGGCGACGATCAAAATCAACTACCTTAAATTGAGATAGCAGAAATCCTAGACCATGCCTATCTTGTTTAGGGGATAGATGAACTGTATATTTAATACTGTGTTCATTAATACCAAGCCCTAAACCCTTACAACCTTGTTTAGCCACCATATTGTATCATGTAGTGTACATATCTTGTAAAGCTTCTATAGGAGGTGATTGTTTACGGTGATCAAGAGAAAATGTTGTGTAAGGTGGAATGATAGGTTTAGAAGAAGTTTATTTTCTCTTCCCTTTAATATCATCATGGATTGGATAAGAAGGGGAAGGTAAATCAAATAATTCTTGCACATTTGCATCATGAACCATAGTTTGAGCCCCATTATAAGTGTGGGAAGAACTAGGGATAGAAGATGGAGAAATAGGAGTGGGAATATTAGGAATTAGATTAGGAAGGATAGGATTAGGATTAGGAAGATTAGGAACTAAAATTAGGAAGGATAGGATTAGGATTAGGAAGATTAGGAGATGGGGTATCATCTACCAAATTCTTCACATAATCCAAAAGAGCAATAATTCCACCACACAAATTCTTAATGAAGGTTTTGTAAGTAGGAAGGCTAGTATTAGTTAATCTCATAATAGCATAAGAAAGTGAAACATGAAGAGTGAAAAACATAATGAAATGGACTATACTCCCATAAACATCATAAGTACTATAAAGAGATGCTAAGAGAAGAATAATGAGAAAAATAACCATACCCCAATTAAAGATCTTCATAGTTAATGAAATGCAAGAAATGCTTTTTGTATTTTTATGAGTATGTATATTTTTGTATTTTAAAATGCAAGAGCATAAAATAAAACTAATCTAATATGTATGCAAAAGCTAGTCTCTAAGGAAAAGAGGCAAAGCATCTAACACCAAAAAGAAAGAGTTGTCTATCGCAGGTTCACCAAAAATGTAAGATATATGTGTGTGTGTGTGTGTGTGTGTGTGTGTGTGTGTGTGTGTGTGTGTGTGTGTGTGTGTGTGTGTGTGTG
>MU226016.1:459747-470876 GCA_018584345.1 Thuja plicata
TACATTCTACATTTGAAGCATACTTGTGGATTCAAGGATTCGAATCCGCCACAAGGACTTTTTCAAGCAAGGTGAATTTATGCATTTACTTTGTCCATTTCTGCAATTTCAATTACATTTATTTGAGTTAATTCCAAAACCAGGGTTTGACCAAGGCAAACCCCTCCCCCACAAAAAAACAATCTCCTTTTTCTTGCAGGTACAGGTATAGAACAACAGATTTGAGCCCAGATCTAGATACCCTTTTCGGCAAACTTTCAGGATCCACAAATAAAGTCACTTTTGGATTTGTGTAGGTCAAGGTTGACATTATTGGGTTAGGGTTGACATTTGTGGGTCAATTTTGACCTTTTTCATAAGATGACATTAGAACAAAAAATGATTTCTGGGTTTTGTTCATCTTTGTGTTTCGGTTCGGTATCAACTGTCAGTTTTTCCAGAAACGGTCTATAGACCTTAGAAAATAGCATTATTTGATCTGCAATATTTCAAGGTTGGTACATTTCTCAGATCTTTTCAATTACATTCATATATCATTCCTATACATATAAATTACAGAATTTAAGATATCTCCTTTGTTATTCTCCTTTCCAAATAGTTGATTCATTTGTGCATTAACCCTTCTCTTGGGTTGATCAACTTGGATCTCTCATTTGTGCATTTGGGAATTGAAAAGGAACATCTTATCTTCTCCTTAATCACAATTTCAATACATAATCAATTCAATTCAATCAAGGTTAAAATAATCAAATACAATCTAGGTAATTCAAAAAACAATCTACACATCAACACCTTACATTTCAAGATAATCAATTCACAAACAATTTATAAATCAAATCAATCATTTCTATACCTTATCCATTTTATCTATTACATTTTAGTAACACAATCCATATTCCAACACATTACATTAAGGTAAACATCTATTTCATGTGTTACAGCACCGAATACCAGAGACATTGTATTGCTGATGGATAGGGAAATTCAAGGAATATATTATATAAAGGGATGGAACATGATAAAAATTATTTTTGTTTAGCATTGTTGTCAAAGGGATATTATCTCATTATCATAAGGGAGAGATTATCTCATTGAGAGATATGATAAAGGTAGAGATTATATCATTATCCATAAAGTGAAGTTCTTGTAAATCAGAAAGAAAGATATAATCAATATTCAAAGGGAGAGAGAATGATTATATATGAAATATCCATCTCAGGGAGAGAAGTAACAAAGGGAGAGAGTTCATACAAAGAGATAAATTGTTGTCAAAGGAAAAATAGATTATCAAGAAGCGGAATAGTCAAGGCAGAGCACATACCAGAAAAGAGACATAAGATGCTACATCTATCCAGTGAAGGGATTGAAGATTGAAGATGATCATTCTGTAAGAAACAAATCTAAGCTATTTTTGAGCTTACCGAAAGCCATACATTTGTAATAGTTACAATAGGAAAGCTTGATGAAAATGTTATATTCCATATCATATTAGTGATAGTATAGTATGATAATGTAGTATGTTTCCATCAATGCCAAAGGGAGAGATTAATGACATGTAACTGATTGAATGTTTGAAGATGTTAAGTTGATCACCGAAATGCAGAAAGATAATGCAAGACATTAAATCAGTTAATGGATTGTATTTTCATTGATGTCAACTTAATAATCTAATCAGTTATAATAAAAGTGTCAAAGACTTCAGAGAATCAGAGAGATAAAGATTGTGCTTTCATTAATTCATAAAAGACAAGCATTCACAATGTGACTTCAAACACCGACGACTAGTGGAACCCGACAAATAGAGATCACTGAAAGTCAAGTCATAGTGACACCCGATCAAGAACACTGATGAGCAATACCAATGAGCAGAATCATAAGCATAACCGATGGCCAGAATCATAGTGTAAACTAATGGAGAAGCTCGAGGAGAATTGGAGTGTTGACCGAAGCTATCAAAGAGTTAAACACTGAAATTAACTTGAGTTCAAAAATGACAAAATATCTAGCTGGCAGAGCTAAATATAGACTTAATTGGTAGTTATCTTTATTTTCATCGACAAGATAAAGCCAGAGATAAGTGAAGGATTTAAAGTTGTTTTTTCTAGTTGGCAAGAAGATATCTATGAGATAAAATAAGATTTTTGCTTTAAATTTAATTGGCTAAGATTAGGGATCACGCCAAGATCAAGAAAATCAAGAACCTATTAACGGTGATATCATGTCTATAAAAGAGACAACTTAATTCATTAGGAATTGAGAGGGTGAATGAATGAAAAGAGGATGTTGAAGAGAAACTTCATACAGTCCTGATCAATCAAGCTGAGGAAAGAGCTAAAGTTTTTTGTGGACATTGAGAAATAGAGCACAACATCACCGAGTAGAAGTAAAGTGGAGAAAAGGTACTAAAAGGGATATATTGATCATATTAGTTTTATGAAATTACAATAGATCTGAAAATCTACAAGTATAAGTTGTATATGTGAATAGATCGTACTGTTTTAGTTTAACCATTGATTCAGAAAGTCTCTTAACCGAGCAGGATTTAAAGATCCTTTCTATATTGAGATAGATCCCAAGGAGTATCAAAACATTTGATCATGAAGATAGCATGAGATGCCAGATACCTATTGACAAGCCAAGTGAGTGTTTGATCAAGGAAGGTAGCATAGAGATGCCTGATATCAAGTGACAAACTAAAATTTTAAATCCTCTAACAAGGTCACACCTAACAGTGTGTTTGTAACCTTTGACAGGGTTGGCTCTTCACTGAGCTAACTTCAGAAGAGTGAAAATTTTGGGTTACCGGTCCCAAGTGGTTTTCCCTTAATAGGGTTTCCATGTTAAAAATCCATGTGCCAATGTGTTTATGAGTCATTACTTTAGTGTTTTGCATTACACATAGCTAATTTGGATTGATCAGTATACTCTATAAAATTTACTATCTTTCGGTAAATTAATAGACTGTTATTCAGTAAACATACAATATAAGGTTTAACAAAGCATTTCGAGCAATAGTAATTTGATAATTATATTTGAAGGAATTCATCTTATAGGACTGAAGTTAACTAGAGGCTTAATATTGTGGTACTAAGTTTTTGGGTTGATTTTTGGAATATTTTGAGGCCATTGATTCACCCCTGCCCCCCCCCCNTTCCCCCCCGCCCCCCCCCCCCCCCTCTCAGTTATTACTAATAGTATGTATGAGGGGTGATATGTGTTGCCTCCTAATCCAAGACAAGGAGATCCCAATTGATTAACTAAAAGGAGATGATCAATGCAAAAAGGAATCAATTGGTTATGGATAAGGAGGGAAAAGGGGTATAATTTCTTAATTATAAAGTAAAACAATAGATCTAAAAGATTAGGATGAAATGAAACACTTATCTTGAAATGTAGCAGATCTGGAAAAACCTAATTTTGGGTGTCTGTACTAGGTTTCTAGAAATTATGCAACCGGATTTGGAACAGAAACACAAAGATAGAGAAAACTCGGAAATATTTTCCTCTTCTGGTCCAAGTCAACCTTGACCCAAATGCAATTTGACCTTGACCCCTTTATGTCGACCTTGACCTGTGGTGTTCTGACTGAAATTATGTTTGCAAATCCCAAAAGTTTTCTGAAAAGGGTATTCAAATCTACTCTGTGATTCATTGTTCCATACCTATAGCTGCAAGAAAAATGGTTTTGTTTGTTGGGGGAGGGGTTTTCCTTAGTCAAACCCTGATTTTAAGAATTAACCTTGAAATCAAAACTGAAATGGAGAATGCTAGCAAGTAGTAGAAGTAGATCTAACACCGAAGCTATGATATTCAATAGATATGAATTGTATTTCAAATGTAAACAAGTATGTTAATATGAAAGCTTAGACTCAAAAATAAAAACCATAAATGTAAATCAAAACCTCCATGATTGGATGCTTGGAATCCACCTTGAAGGAAGAATGAATGAATCTTGAGGATGTGCAAAGGATCTTGAAAGAAGATCACACCACTGTGATGGATAGATCTAAGGTTTGAATGATGAATTTTGAATACTTGAACCAAATCCCTTCAAAGGTTTGAATCCTTGATCTTCAATGGAGAACTTGAATGCTTGAGAAGAAGACTTGAAAACCTTGATTGAACACTTGAAGCTTGAGAGCATGTAGAAATATTATGCATAGATGAGATGATTCGTCCGTCTGAGTCTTGTGTGCTTAGGTCTTTGAAAATGAGAGAAGGAAGGCTTCCTTATATACAAGTCTAGGGCAGAAACTTCTAGAGAGGCTGACATAGGAGAATTAAATTCCAATTAGGCCTATAACCCTAGAAGTGGACCTATATTAAATATCTTTTAAGAGTCACTACTTCGGAGCCCGAAACAACCGACCAGAAGCGGGAAAATGAACTTTTGAGTTTCCCCCGCAGCCAAAAAACTTTCCCATGGAAAAGGGGGACCTAGGTCAAGGTCGAGGTCAACCATAACCTAGGTTAGGGTCAAGGTCAACCTTGACCTAGGTCAAGGTTGAGGTTGACCTTGATCTAGGGGGTCAATACCCCTGTAAAATATGCCAAGTGGGAAAAATAGTACCTGTAAAGGCCCAATCAGGGTCCTAAATAGGCACAGAAGATGGAAAAGGGGCAGAAATGGGAGGACAACATGATGATGGCCCAAAACACCCCCTAGGGAGGGCTAAATAGTCTTAACATGGAATTTCTTCCATTTTAAGATGATACACCAACTGGCCAATTTTATTCCTAGTGAAGATATTTGTGGTTAAACACCATCTTTCACCCTATTCCAAGTATTGATTGTTGATTGAGGAATTGACTTAGACTGCAGGGTGGATTTATTAGATGTTCCTTTATTCCCCTTTTTTATTATGTAGTAATGCATTTTTATTTTGACAGAGTGCAATGACAGTTTGGTCTGACATAGGTTCCTCCCATATTAGTGTCTCATTATACACATGGACATAGGACTATTGAGAGGCATGTGACTATACCATGACCCACTGTAGATGAAATAGAGCTTATAGATTTTGAGGTGGATTAGGATATCACAGTAGCAGATAGAGTCACTGATGCAGGTGTGACTAGAGACTACCTTAGAAATATCAACGTGCATAGTTTTAGGCCCATTTTTCTAGTAAGTTATAATAGGCTTGTTCAGAGTTTGGAAAGAATTTTTTTGATTGTGGCCTTTAACCATAATCATAGGTGTAATGAAAGTTTGAGAATAAGATTGTTGAGGATAACCCTTAACAGTAATGATTGGCTCGCTAACAGTTTGAGAAAAAATTGATTGAGTACATCCATTGACAGTTATCACAGGGTTATTAGTTCTGATTAAGTAAAAATAGGTTTTACAAGGACCCGAAACCTTTACAAAAAAAGAGTTCAACAGGTTTTACAAGGACCTGAAACCTAGAGTATAAAGAGAGATATACAATAAAAAGCAATAACAGTTGTGCCAGAGCACCAGAGAAGAAAGGAACAAAAAAGCAACAACCCAAACAAAAAAGTCCCAAAGATGCAACAAAAAACAACAGGGACAGCAAAAAGAACCCAACCGGGATAGCAGAAGAAACAGCTACATTTCCTTCACCAGTTCCTCATAAGTTGAGTATGGACAAATTCTTTAGGTGTTTCAATGTTGAAAAAATAATCACTCAAAGGAATGATTTTAAGTATTTTTTGGTAAAATGTTGGTTGAAGAGATGTAGAGAAATACTTAGTAGAGATGGAGTCGTAAAAGACTTCACCTGTCATAATAGAATCTTCACTACTAGACACCTCATGAGGATTCCTAACATCATGACTAGTAAAGGGATCATCAAAATACTCACTAATAAAGAAATCATACATGTTTGAAACAAGGTAAAGGCAAATGAAATGAATTTTTTTTCTTATTTTTTAAATGCAAATGAAATGCAACAAAATGAAAGATAACAATGATTTTGTTCTTTTTCCCTTTTTATGATGCAACAGAGATTTTCTAATAAAAAAGATAATGAAAGCATAAAAATAAGATGAGTCTAAGCTAATGAAATGCATGAAAATTAAATCTAATCACTAAATGAAGATATTTTTTCTCTTTTTGAGATTATTGAAATGCATGTAAGATCTAACTATCCAACACAAAAGGTGAAATGCATGCAAGGTTCGGGCTCACCAAAATGTACAATAGGAAATGGTGAAAAATGATATGATGTAGATTACTCACCAAATATACAGGGGCCATTATACATTGGATTCAAAACCCTAGCCTAAAATATAGATCTGATAAGCACAACCAAATGAACAAGGATGCTAACTTGGGATCTATGCTTTATAGGGTTGGATTTGGTTGATTCCAATAGAGATTGTAAATGATATGCATTTATATGAAATTAAAAAGATTATCTATGAAATTAAATGCAGGGAAATAAGGATCAGAATGTGTGCACTCAGAAATAGGAGAGGAAAATTACACTTTGAACTTCATTTTTCTGATTGTTGGAGTGCCAGATTCTACTGGTTTTTAGATTTGACAACCTAGAGTTTGTAACTGTCAAAACTAAAATATTTTAATTCTAAAAAGGAAAAGGTCAACCCAAGTTGACCTAGTCCTAGACAAGGTCGACTCAAGTTGGCCTTGTCCAGAGACTTTCTAGACTGGAATAAAGAATGGATTTGTAATGATTAGATTGTGAGGTTCTCAGATCTGTATATGTACCTACACTTCTGAGACCTACAAATCTAGAAAATGTGTGTGTGGGTATCTATATAGGGGTTTTCCTTAGTCAACCCCCCCCCCCCCCCAATTTTGGTAATTCCTGCCTCCAAGGATAGTTGTTTGAGCATGTAAAGTGTGATATGCTTATGAATATAGAGTATATCTAGAATGAAAATAAGATAGAATTCCAAAGTAGATGCCTAGATCTAACCCAATGTGTGATAGAGTGAAAAGATAGCATGAAAATGAAAATAATGTTTGATTGAAAGTATGTAAATATGAAGCATTAAAGCATAGATCTAAAAATAACAAGGAAATCATACCAAGACCCCAAGGGAAAAACTACTCCTAGCCATCCTCACAATTCATTTGAAACTCCGTGATGTTGAAAATGATGTATTGAATGCTTAATTTGAAGTTTTAGATGCTTGATTTGGATGCTTGAATGAAGTCTTCAATAGCTAACCCTTGCTTCAATAAATGTCAAAAAACTTGGGCTTCCACCTTGCAACTGCTTTTTATAATCAAATTGGGGTTTTCACCTTGTACTTTATTTCATTGTGCCAAAATGAAGCAAGTATGTTTCTTGTATAGTGATTTCGGGAGTGAGAATCACATAGCTGACCACATATCTAGAACCCATCAAATATATTAGGATGCACCCAGGACCTAAATCTAGGATCAAGCCCCTAGAACAAGGCTAAGTTAGGTCTTCCTAGTCCATGACAAGTTTGACCTAGTTCGGTCTACTCCAAGAGGACTTTGGTTAATCTCGATGGATAGGTCATTATTGATTTGACAGTTTGAGGTTTAAAATTGTAGTTGATCTTGACAATGAGATTGAATTTCGAGGCCAAGAATGATGAGATAGGACTTAGGAGATGAAATGAATTTTGTGATTGGAGGAAAATAGAGGATGATGCATAGAAATTAGATCCTACGTCTATTTGTGCACAAGTTAGAGAGAGAAGAGGACTCAAATTTGAATTAGGTATGTATTAAGTGTAATTATGAAGTCCTAGGATGAAAATGTGTATGTAAATACACTAAGATGGATGCTAAACAATCATTAAATTATAGATAACACAAGTGCTTACAATTTAGGATGGTACAAACATGATCAACACACAACCTTACTACTTTTTGAACCAACATCCTACTTTAGATATACTTGAACATGTCATAGAAAATACTTTTGGACACAAATGTAAGATAAAACACCTCCAACACCTCTAGACCATAGTGTTGAGTTTATTAATGGTGTGTGCAAGATCTTAGCAACATCTAGATATTTGATTGCTACTAGTAAATAGACTAGGGGTAACCTATTCCAATTGAACTCTACTAACAAACACTGCTTGTTTGCTAAAGTTGACAACAACTGGATATGGCATAATAGATTTTCTCATGTTAATTTTGATAATTTGGTAAAGGTCAGTAAGAATAAATTTGTTAGAGGTTTTCCTACGTTAGCTAAGCCTGAAAATGCTATGTGTAAAGTGTCATTTGGGAAATCTAACTAGATCTAATTTTACTAGTAAATCCTATTCATCTCAGAATATTCTTAGCCTTGTACACACTTACTTGTGTGGACAAATGAGAACAAAGAGCTACTATGGAGATAAGTACTTTATCTTGTTTGTTGATGATTACTCAAGAATGATGTCTGTTATGTTTTTGAAGGATAAATCTGATGTATTCTACATGTTCAAGGTGTATTAAGAAAGAGTTGAAAAATAAATAGGTAAATCACTCAAGTGTCTTATATTTGATAGATGAGGTGAGTTTACTTCACATGAGTTCACAACATTCTGTGAAGAACTTGGAATTAAGACACAAATGTCAGCATCGAGAACACCTAAAAAAATGGAATTATAGAGAGAAGGAATAGATCCATAATTGATTGTGCAAGAACATTTTTTATGCAAAAGGGAGTGGCTCAAACCTTTTGGATAGAAGATGTAAGTATTGTTATTTATATGTTGAACCGGGTAAAACTTAAGAAAGGTACAAACAAAACACCTTATGAGTTATAGTATGGTCATACTCCTACTGTCAATTACTTCAAAGAAATTGGGAGCAAATGTTACATAATGAGGATGATCAAAATAGTAAATTTGATTCTAAGAGTGATGAAGGAATATTTCTTGGCTATTCTACTAGAAGAAAAGAATATGATTGTTTGATCAAGCGTACTAAAAAGATGATTGAAAGTGAAAATGTTAGAATTGATAAATTTATTGAAAAGAATGAGGAAGATGGCAAGAAGGAACCAAAAGATTATGACAGGTTTGTTTATGTTCAACTGATGGATCCAGAGATAGTACCACACAAGCCTGAAGTGATGAACGAAGCACAATCGGTGAATAATGATGAAGGTAACAAAAGGACAGAACCGATACTCCCAAGGTATGTGAAATTTAATTATACACAAGATCATATTATTGGAGATAAAAATGTTGGTGTGATGACAAGAAGCAAGGCAAGAGAAAATATTTGTCTGGTATCTGAATTAAAACCTAAAACTATTAAAGATTCTTTGGTTAATGATGATTGGGTTATGGCTATGAAAGAAGAATTAGATCAAATAGAGAAGAATAACACTTGGAATTTAGTACCCAGATCTACTGAAAAGAACTTTATAGGTAATAAATGGATTTTTAGGAATAAGTTGAATGAGAAAGGAGAAGTGATTAGAAACAAGGCAAGGCTAGTTTGCAAAGGGTATGCACAAGAAGGAATAGACTATGGTGAGACTTTTGCACTTGTTACTAGATTTGAAAGTGTAAGGATATTGTTAGCATATGATACTTATAAAATATTTAAGGTATATCAAATGGATGTAAAATTTGCTTCTCTGAATAGTGTGTTAGAAGAAGTATACATTAAACAACCCAAAGGATTTGCAACTAAGAAAGGTAAAGACATGATATGTAAATTACATAAGAATTCTATGGATTGAAGCAAGCTCCAAGAGCATGGTATGAAATATTGCATGCATATCTTATTCAGATTGGTTTTACAATAACTAGTGACAATAGCAATGTATATCTAAAATCTGAAAGTGAAGACATAACATTGATTGCTGTAACTTTTGTTGATGACATAATTGTTATGCCCTGCATACCCGTCCCTACATTTTGTAGGCAAAAATTTGGGTCCCCCCTTTTTTTGCTTTTGTTCCCCCTTGGTTTCTTTTTTTTTTCTTTTGTTTTCTCCAACCTTTGCCTTCACGGGGCTGATGTTGTGTTCTCTTTTGGTCTTCCTTACTCCAGGACCCAGTCCCAGAGTGTTTGTCTTCTTTGTTCCAGCCAGATTCTGGACTCTGGGATTCTTTGTCACCATTTCCTCTTTTATTAGAGGGTGCGGTTACATGGGATCCCCGGGCCCAAACTCTAGAGGTTTTCCTTTCTCGAGATTTATGGAAGGAGAGCAGGATGTTTTTACCCTAAGGGTATAAATAGGGATCACCAGAGATTGTTACAATTACCACGAACAAATTAACCAGAGCAATTCAAGGCAATTAAGGTGATTTAGTAGCAACTAAGTGCGATTTTTTCTCAGTGCTTAAAAAATGTTTAGCAGTGACTAGAAGTTGTGCATTCATAGTCATTTAGAGTTGATTAGTTGCAGAGCACCTCCCCTGCTTGTCCTCCCACATTCCTCATTTTTTATGGTAGGCCCTTCTAGTTCTTCCTTGTTTTTTTTTTGGTCTCATTTCTAGTTTTCCTTTTTTCTAGCTTTTGTTTTCTCTATTTTCCCATTCTGTTCTTCCTCGCCTCCCATTGGTGGGATGGCTCTGCCAGAGGGTTGTCTACCCTCTATGTAGTTGTAAAATAGTGTAAGTCTTGTGTATATCCTGTAAAGTCTGTAAATTGTCTGTAGTTTAGTTTGTTTTTGGGTTTGTCTGCAAATCATGCTTTGGATTTCTATGCAGAGGTGTTTGCGGACTGCGTTTGCATATGAACCCTGTAGAGTTCTATATATTCCCTTCCCGTCTAATGGTGAGCTTACCATGCCCTTCTGAGTTACCCAAATTATCGATCTCGCCCACCTGGTGTCTACGAATTTGAACTCAACACCTCGCCAGGTCAAGTTTGTAGGTTTTCTCTCTCCTCCGTCATTTCCATCTTAATGATGGGTTTAATTCTCCTACATGCAAACATTCAAAACTGGCCCAAGTGGCATCCATTTCCTCACGTGTTCAAATGGCTATCACCTTCGATGCCATTACTCCCTTTATTGCATGACTACATGATGCCCCATGTCAGCCTAGTATGGCTAATTACCGGTCGTGTCAATAACAGTTAGTTTTCCAGACTCTGGGTCCCAGGTTCCCCTTTGACCTTCATTTCATTCATCGCATGAGCCAGAATCTCCGGAACCCCGGGCATAGATCAAATTCCCAAGTAAGTCATTTCGTTATATATAT
>MU226016.1:471019-498009 GCA_018584345.1 Thuja plicata
TCTCCAAAATCCAGAATTCTATTATGTTTTATATATACTGATGGTCGTCCGGTCTTGCAGGTTGCTGATAAGTTTGTAAATCAATCATGTCTGAAGCATCTACTCCACCCGGGAGCCCGAAACTCCCACCTACTTCAACAAGGGAAGTCGTCAAGACAAAGGCCAAGAAGGCCTTAGAAAAGCTCCCATTAACAATGAAATATTTGAAGGGAGAAGCTATTTTGGGATCAAAGGTTGATTCCAAGCTGCAGTTGATCACCGACACAAGTGTCAGGGTATGGGCCAAAATACAGTCCTTGGTGAAAATAATGGTCATTCAGCGCAACGCCAGAGACCTAATGGTACTTAATGTGGCTGCCTCTAGAATCCTCAAGGTCGCTTGCTTCCCCTGCTCAGTATAGGCTCTGGAACTCATTCTCACACTGGTAGAACACTAAAACACAGTCATACAGGCTGTCATGCTTGCTGCTCCTATCCCGTTGGGCTACCCAATGTCCATGGTGTCTTTGGATGCCGCAAGATTTTCTTCGGGGCTAGCGATCCCCTAGTTCTCTAATGCTACAGTTATCACCTGGGCCCTGACATTAAATGAATTTGAGAAGCTCCCACACATCACCCGGCAATACCTCAACTCCAACTGGCTTAAGACCCCAAGAAAAGATTACAAAAAGATGAAGTTGGAGATCCCACGGACAGAATTTAAAGAAAGTATACAAATGGGGATCATCACATTGTGTAGGTTCTTTGGAGAGCCCCATGCCCGTGAATTCTCAGCATGGACATATTACTTCTTGTTCGGCATCCCCTCTGCCTCTGCCAGACAGACTTTTGATTGGGCCACTATCATCGCCAATCATGTGGGTGCCTAGCTTGTTAGGGCAACCCAGTCCTCCAAATTTTACATGACTTCATATGTCTTATGGGCACTGGCATAGAAATGACCCATAACCAGGGGATTACTCACTGTCAGCATGCTCGGGACTGGAAAGGGCCAGAATGATCTGTGGGACTATTTCCCACAAATACAATGGGAGGCTAGTTTCCCAAGTTTTTGTAGGGTAAATGATGCCTTCACTCAATTCCAACAACAGTCCTACATTCAGGTGACCGGCTTCTCTGGGAAACCCTACCTATTGCCCAATCATTATGGAGATAGGATCATTCTTTTGGAATATTGTCGGCAGATCCTGGAGCTTAATACATTATTTGCATTGAAGAAGCTCACCAATATCCCATTCCCAATCACCTGCGGGAACTATACTTGTAGCCTTGCAATGGAAAAAGAGGTCGATCGTGAATTGAAATGTCTGGGGCTGGCAGAATTTTACTTGGCTCAGAAGAACTTTGATATGCTAGATAAGATAGCATCGGCACTGCCCCGAGCGACAGACCCTCACAATCCTCACATGGAGGATTTCTCGGTAGACTGCCAAGACGATTTTGAAGTCTGGAATCGGCATTTCATCAGAATGACACAAGGTATGATGAAGCGTCCAAAGATTCAGACCTTCCCTAAGGAATTTTTAGAAACCGGGTCTACGGAAGACCCACATTACAAGGCTCAGGGAGTAGACAAAATAGCTCTCCCTCTGGTGGACTGGGACACCCTGGAAGGCCGAGCAATTGAGGACATCACCCATGATGTGATTGAATGCAGTCATGCATATTTTCAAAAGGCATGTCTGAAGAGTACTCAAAGAGTTGGCTTGTTTATGCAGGGATCCACTTCTAGGGCTGGAACCTCTGTACAAGGGGAGAATAGAGGGAAAAGAAAAGTTGGGACCCCACCCCAGATTCCATCTGCAATTTCCATTGTGGAACAAATGCACCTTCAGCTTACAGCATCCCACTAGATGAAGGAAGCCATAGGAACCTGACTAGGCATCCCAGTTACTCCGATAGAACCTGCCCTCCCTTCCTGTTCCCCCTCACTTGTAGAACTTATGGTCTGGGTAACAGGGAGGGGAGGGGAAGATAAACATGCAGCCATTTTGGATGTCAGACCCCCATTGGTTACAAGGAGGAAGAAGAAAAAGATAAATGTTCCTCAGCCAAGGACAGATACAGACCTCAGGATACCCAACATCCCTCAGGTTGGGATCATCTCGGACTCCCTTGAACCAAAAAATCAGCCAGAGAATCCCCCGAAGACCTCCCCTCCGCATGATGATTTTGATGACATCTTTGGGATAAATGAGCTCATAAATTTACAAGGGAACATAGGGAAAGCGGTGGAATAGATCGCCACCCAAGAAGAAGAAATGAATCCCACTAATGGGGAGATACTAGAAAAGGAAGTTGTCGCAGAGCAAGAAGTCCGGGCAGAAAGAGAAAAAGAACTAGAATAGGTGGACATCCCATATGTTTAGGAAATCCTAGTCCCAGAGACTGAAATAGGAGAGAGGAGGCAAGTATAGGATGAGCAGCCAGCTTTGACTGAGGGAACCAGACCTATGGGAGAAACCATAACCTCAGCTGCCATGCTCCAAACACCTCTGCCCACCCAGGGCAATGTGACATTCGGAAAGGTGATCCCTCTAGTAGTATAGATAGATCCAGTCCAGACACCTTTGCCACCTCTGGAGGATAAGCCAATGGAGGAGGATGTCCTGACAAATGATGTTGAAGAAGAAGAGCAACAGTAGTAGGGGAGAACCCCAAAGATATAAATGTTGATTCTACAAACACTGCTAAGGACGGGAGCACCGAGGCAGAGGATATTGATGCCATGAGGGTGGATAGTGCAGATAATCTCGAGAACCAAGAGAAAGAGTCTGATGAGACTGTAAATGTCAGGGGTGAGAAGCACAACCCAGGAGAAGATCCAAATGATCAGGCCCTAGCAGTAAGGCCACCCCTGCCACCACAATGGTTGGTGGACTCAAATAAGAAAAAGGGTCTGGCGGCGGCAAAAGCCCATCTCTCCCTGGCCGAGATGATGGCACAAAGTCAAACCTCCCCAAGGTGAAGAAGGCCCAAACACTCCACTCTATTTGGAATGGTTCGAGTAGAGATACAATCACAGTCATTGTGACACCTCCCCCAGATAAAGAAGAAGTAGCGGTAAGTGCTTTAGAATAAACGGTCATAGAGGTACCTCTGGGGAAGAGGGATAAGTAGGGTGAATTGGACCTACTAAAGGAGGCTACCTAGGCAGTCAAGGCTTGATATGATAAAAATGTGCAAAAGCTAAAGGATGAAAGAGAGAAGAATGAAAATCTCCTTGAGCTACTCACAGAATTAACATAGCCACTAGCCGAAATCCATCTAGAAGCCTCCACCTCTAGACCACTACTTCCATAGGGTGACATGGATGCTCTTAGGGCCATGAAAAGGAAGGCACATGCTATAGATGGGTGGATCAAAGAACAAATCAAGGTCATAAGGAAATTATTAGAGGCAATGATCCCGGACCTTTATCTGGTCAGCAATCTTGTGGACCAGGTAAACGGCGTCGTCATCATGTGGGAGAAGGACATAGAGAAGTATGAAGAGTGGAGGACCAGATTGGAAGAAGTAATAAACTTTAGGGAGGAAGCCCTCATAAAGGTAGGAATTTTGGGAGAAGAACCCTTCAGATTTCTCTGGTCCCAGCACTCCAGAATTGGCCTCAAAATTGAGGTAAGAAAGCAACTGGTTACGACCCTAAAAGATAAGATCACAGCGGTCTAGTATCCTTTGGACCTGTATAAAACATTTGTTGTAAGGGTTTCACAAGTTGATCCCTTCACCACCGGGACTTGTTCCCAGGAGTATTATGTCCTCAATAAATTTGATGAGCTGATGGAGCCCCAGTATCAGTCTGTCAGAGACTTTGACGGAGGGAAAATGTCAAGAATATCCAAGATGATGCTCTGGGATCATGACTCATTAAAGTTAGCCAAAGAGTTATGGGATGGGGCTAGAGATATTGAAGAGAATTTTAGGATCATCAGCAACCGTGGGATAATGTCAAGGACATAGATAAGGATGGCATTGGCCAAATTTTGGAGGCCTTCAAGAAAAACAAGGAATAGTAAAGTTCTCCGGACTCCAGAGAATTTCATGAGCAAGGTGCATTTTTAAACATTCATTATTATTTAAGTGTAAGCTCCTAGACTCTGAAATTCTAGATCCAAAGTTTTGTATTCTTTATAGTGACCTATGTCTAGGTTCCTTGGAGCTAACCAGTCGTTGTCAAGTAGTTAATAAATTGGTTCATAGGTAGGTGATCCCGATAAGGCATGTCAGACAGAGGGATGGTTCTAGCAGGTGATTTCCCAAGGCGTCACTCTAGCATTAACTATCTAGTGCATTGAAGATAGTGAGCCACATTTTTCATTAATGAGGCATGTAGCCTCGAACTCTGGGAAGATCAGATTTCTTCTATTTTTACTCCAATACTCTTTTCTAGGCTGATTCTTCCATCTCCTCTTCTTATCTTCTTCCTCTATCTTGTCAGACCTCTTCTCTTTTTGAGGTGATTGTAAGTGGTGTAGGTAGTACCAGCCACCAGATAATGTATTTTATATGTTGAGTGTACAGTTAGATTAGGTTAGTTTTAGGGAAAACTATGTGTATAAATAACAAGTTTGACCTCATAACAAGGGTCAACAAAATTGATGATTTTGCAATCCAATACTGTTAGCATTTCATTTCTCAGTTGTTTGCAGGAGCTTAATGATCAGTAGTTCTTTGTAGTTATATTCTCCCTTGGAGATAATGATGTACACACCAGTGATGCTGGAACACTCTGCTAATGAAGAAGGAAGAACAATTATGGCAATGATGTTGTTGATGTTCTGATCTTCGAGTTAGAAATATCTTTTGTGTTGTATGTTTCTAATGTCCTTTGCTATGATGTTTTGTTTAGATTAATGATCTCATTTCCCCTTTCTATTGAATATGTATGAACTGATGGTTTTGTATGCATTCAATATTTAGTGTAGTTAGTTGGAGCATTGTTGATCTTGGAAATATGTTGCATAACTATAAGTAGAAGTAATAAACTCTTAACTCTGGCCTATCTTTTTCTATTTATTTGGTAAACTTAACATGCTTGTAGGAAACCCCACTCCCGTTATCGAAATCCCCGAAGAAGATTAGTAAAACTAGCTATCCCCCTAAACAAAAATAGTCACTTGCCCAACTACGCTTCCTCGCACTGTTGAGACCCGACACTTAGGTGCTTGAAGGCCTGAAGAATTTATTCTCCAGAAAACCTTCACAGGCAAAGTTGGTCGGTACCCAGTGACAACTTATCTCTATTGATCGAACCGGTCACAAAGTCCCATCAATAGAAACTGGCACTAGAAGGAGGGCATGAGATCATCCCCTTCAGAAGGTTTCAATTTTACACCACCTGAGGGTTCCCCAAGCCATAGTTTTAGGAACCAATCTTTTAGTGGGATAGGGTATTTTTCACCCTTACATTTTGAAAGAATCCTCTGATCAACACTGAATCCTAGAAATTTTGTTAAACTCAAGCCTCCTGCTCGAAAGAAAAGGACCCTGCAAACCAAATAGCCAGCCAACCTTATTTGGGGATTCACTACACCTCAGAATACCCAAGCTCCTCAGATAACCCTGGGGACCAACACTCAAGCTAGCCAAAATCTAGCAGCCCTTTTGGAAAACTACTTTGGTAACACCAGGTCCCCAATGGGGCAGTTTCCCAGTGCCACCAACGATCTTCCTCCGCAGCCGGAGAAGATCTATCCCAAATATGAGAATCTAGGCCCATGAACCATAGATGAACATTTCTAGGCCTATAAAGATGCCATGAACCGACATTGGGTATAGCACCAGGATGTTGTAACCCATATGTTCCCTCTATCCTTAGGACATAATGAGTTAAATGGGTACCTTAACTTGCTGGCCAACTCCATCAATAGTTGGAAGGATATGGAAGATGCCTTCCTTGTGTCCTTCAACATTCATGTGGACCCAGCTTGGTCACACAGCCAGTTTATCTCCATCAGGAAAGAACCGAACGAACCCCTCTCCACATTCAACCATCGGTTCCAACGTGCCTTGAAGTGGTGCATGGGCCCCTTCATTCCATCCACTGACATAACCATCTAGACATACCCAAATGCTTTGGACTCTATTTTTTCTACTCTCCTTTGGATAACCGTCGCCACCAATGACCAAGATGCTCTGGCGAAGGTTTACAACCTGGCCCTGGAGTTGTCCCGCGGTTTGATCAAAGCTCCTGGAAGGATTGGATAGAGCCTACCATTCAACATGATACCCAACAGGAATTCTTACACTAGGGGATACAACCCCAATCCGGCAATGGGTACTCCAACAATGGCCATGGGCACACCGCCAGTAGATCAGCAGGCCTAGTATGCTTATCCATCGCAAGCCCAGACAATACTAGGTCTGGAATACGTTCCCTGGAATAAGCCACAAAAAATTCAACAACCCTTGACACAATCCTCCAGAGTACCTTTCTTCCATTCATCCGCAACTAGAGGATTGCAGTCCTCAACTCTGGGAGCTACTGCTGCTTTCCCTGGGAACCCATCACAACAACTGTCACACTATGACTCAACTACCCAGCTTTAAGCCAAGGTCAAATATCTCTGAGGACTTATGTCCTCTCTGACAGAGGACATGGGATAGCTAAAGGTTGGGCCTTCTATGCCTCACAATTCCTATTCCTAGAGAGGGAATATTTTCTCCGGACAATGAAATACCAACTCCGGAGGTCAAAACTACAACAATGGGCCTCGGCCCAACCAACAACAATGGACTAATAGTGCAAAATTTAGAGGTCCTCCTCTGAACCAAAACACCACTCAAGGCGGTGCTAGACCTAGTCATTCTATGTAGCTCACAGAATTCCACCCCCTGACTAACTGGTGTAGATTGCATGACATTGTCTCTCACTTCGAGGTGAACTACGCCACACTAGAGAAAATCATCATGATCTCCTAGTTGGACAGACAATAACCTATTAATCCCACTCCCCTAGAATCATCCACACAAGATCCTCCTCACACTATATTTACATGTGAGACCGTCTCTCTGGGACAGATGAAAAGAACAAAGAAGAACCTAACTTGTAGGGGTTCTTTGATGAATCTATCCTGGCCTTTGAGGCCAATGCCTTTACCAGCCTACGGACTCCCTACAACACTCAAAGTTAGGCTGGCAAAGGGATAGCTTACACACCAATGCCTCCTAAGAATACCCCTCCCCAAGATAACACAATTGATCTCTCCTTCCCTCAAAAAGGACCGGGCTCTAACCAAGCCCTAGATCTAGCCAAGGGAAGTCAACTTTACCCAGGGGGAAGGTTTGACATCACTAAGGCATTAGAGAAAACCACCACCTCCATGACCTTGATGGAGGTTTTGCTAAATTTCCTCGAGTAGAAGAAGTCCCTTCTGAAGCTCTTGGGAAACCCAAAAGCCATCAGTTGTCCACCAAAGACTGTCACATTTGACGATGCCAACTCGGTTGTCTTTTGGGGAAACATAGAGGATTCACCCTTCCTACTAGGATTGAACATACAAGGGAAGAACCTACACAACTGCCTGGTAGATTCTAGTGCTTCAGGCAATGCCATGCCCTTATCTATATGCTAGAAGCTCAGACTCACTCCCACTCCATCCAAAGGTGCAGTAGTCCAATTGGAAAAAACTGCTGTAAAAATAGTAGGTGAGCTAAAAAATATCTAGATTCAGCTCATCCAAGACCCCCAAATATCGAGCACAATAGACATCCAAGTGGTGGACATCCCCGAAACCTATAGGATGTTGCTAATTCAAAATTGGTCTAAGGCCCTTAACGGGTATTTCTCCATGGATTTCTCCTACTTGTGGCTCCCATGGAAGGGGAAATTGAACCAAATTCACATGGAGAGTGAACCTAGAATGAAGCAGGCCCTCACCAAAGTCGAAAGGGTAAATGAAGTTCTTTTCTCTGAATCTTCCCTCGGGGTGTACCAACCCCTAGAGATCCTAACATTTGATTTCACTCCTAGGGAGGATCCCATAGTCGCTCAGAGAATTCAGGACCTAGATGAAAAAATGAGAAGTGAGGTAAAATCACAAGGTAACATGGCAACCCCTGCCACACTCTTATCTGACACTTGGTATCGGGTACACTACCAGAAAAATTCTAAACTAGAGTGTGAACCTTACATTTCCACTGCTACTTGCCACATCAATGACCTCTAGGAGAAAGAACATAAATCTAGTTCACCTGGACCAAATAATCCATCCAGCAGCACGCTTAAGGTGTCGCTTGTCTAGGAACCCCAACCAGAGACTTATCTGGAGAAAAACCTCACCTATGTACCATCAAAGTTGGAGGAATCACCTCTCAGCCTTCCCAAAATTAGTCCAAATGTCACTTCTCCTTCCCAGCCCCAGAAAATGAACAACGACCTATGGACCCTAAAGTTTGACAGATCCTGGTTTAAACAAGGCTGAGGGGCCAGAGTGGAACTAATCAACCCATGGGGGAAATCCTTACTTGAATCCTATAGGTTATAGTTTAACTACACAAATAATGTCATGGAGTATGAGGCCTTGGTCCTCAGACTCCTATTCGCATTGAGAAAATGGATCACCCACCTCCGGGCAATGGGTGATTTAGATTTGATCATAAAACAAGTATGGAGTCAATACACATGTCATGAAAAAATGTTGGCCACATAATGCAACTGACATGGAGCCTAATTGAAGAATTTGATGCTTTTGGCATCGAGCTTATTCCCCAAAAATGTAACTAAGTTTTGGATGTCCTTGTTGTGTCTGCCAACACCCTTGAGCCAATGGCTGGCTCCCGGCTCCAGAAGTTTTCTATTGAGATGGTCCCCACCCCATCCATCCTCGATAATATCACTCACTTTCAGGTTTTTGAGGATGACCAACATATTCTGGCCTTCATGGCCAATGTTGGCATCTTCAAGGATCAGATAGTGGAAGAAATGGATCATGACGATACCGGGCAGGGTGAAGACGATGACAAGATCATTGATCTACCCACCAACACCATCCCTAAGGGGATGGTAGCTCTTGAATGCATTTGATTTGGACCCCTAGGGCCAAGATAAGATATCATCCTCCTTTGAGGGAGGAAAATTAGAAAAGGTCAACATCAGCAAGGTCGATGAAGAAAAATTTGTGCATATTAGTACCTCCTGCTCCCTAGACGAGAAGGAGAAGATTCTTGCGGCTCTCCGAGAATACATTGATGTTATTGTGTGGGGGTATGAAGATCTTAAGACCTATGACACATCCATCATGACTCATACAATCCCACTGAAACTAGATGCTAATCCCTTCAGGAAAAAGCAGAGGCTGGTAAACCCATTGATCAAACCTTTAATTCATCAGCAGGTTCAGAAATTGCTATCAGCCCAGCTTATCTTTCCTATCCGGCACACAACATGGGTGAGATCTGCCTGTGTGTGGATTTTCACAATTTGAACAAGGCATCCAAGAAGGAAAATCACCCTCTCCCCTCATTGGATGAGGTATTACAAATTATAAATGGTTCCCAAATGATGTCCTTCCTAGATGGGTACTCTAGGTATAACTAGGTTATGGTTAAATTAGAGGATAGAGACAAAATGGTGTTCACCACCAAGTGGGGAACGTTTTCATATCAAAAATTTCCCTTTAGCCTCATCAACCCAGGGGCCACATTTCAAAAGGCTATGGACATTGCATTCGAGGGCCTAGTTAACAAATGCATAATCATCTACATGGATGATTTGACAGTCTTTTCTTGGGATAGGCGTGACCATTCCGCCCACCTCGCCCAAATTTGTGAGAGATTTCATTGGTATGGTATTTCCCTCAACTCCAAGAAATGCATATTTGGGGTCACTGAAGGGAAGCTGCTCAGGCATATAGTCTCTAAGAAGGGGATATCTATTGACCCTGAGAGAGTCGAAGCACTACTGAATTTACAGATGCCTGGCAGCAAGAAGGAAATGAGATCTTTCTTTGGAAAGATAAACTTTGTCCGGTGGTTCATCATTGGATTCACCGAGATAGTTAAACCACTCAATCACATGATGAAAAAAGACACAAAGATTGAGTGGAGTCCTAAAGTGAAGTGAGCATTTTCCCAGATCAAGCAAACCATAGTGGAGGCACCAGTCCTAGCAAGTCCAAACTATTCCCTCCCATTCCACATATACTCCTTCACTTCACCGCATTCTTCAGTAGTAGTCCTAACCTAGAAAGTTGAAGGGGAAGAATGACCCTTTGCTTTCATGAGCTCCCCCTTCAAGAATGCAAAGTTTGATATTCACCTTTGGAAAAGTAGGATTTTTCTCTAATTTGGGCTGTGAATAAATTCTGGCATTATATTCTCCGAAGCAAAGTGCATGTTATCATTCTGGACCAGGATATTAAATCCTAAGGAAATGGATGACCATCCTCCAAGAGTATGATCTAGAAATGCAACCAATGAAGATAGTATGATGCTAGGGACTATGTAGAGCGATGGCGGAAGCAAATCCAAACATTGAATGTAAAACTTATACGGTGGAGTCTGTCACTAAAGACCCATGGTACACCAACCTGGTGTACTTGTTTCTCAATAACAGATGGCTGGAGGGGCTTCCCCCAAACAAAAATTGTGCCCTACAATTGAAGAGTACACACTTCATGATAAAAAAATAGAACACTTTTTTGCAGGAATTTCGAAGGGATTTACCTTCGGTGCATAGACAAGGACCAAACTACCAAAATGATAGAAGAATTTCACAGGCAGTTTGGAAATGAGAATGGATCAGTTGATGCTACTGCCCACTAGATTATCTAGGCCTGATACTATTAGCCCTTCATCTTCAAAGATGTCTACACTCACAAGAGGAAGTGCCACACTTGCCAAATCATATCCCTTCGTGAGTGAAACCCAACCATGCATTTGCAACTGGTCTTCAAATTTTGACCCTTCGCCCAATGGGCATTCAATTTTATTGGGGAAATCAACCCCAACTCATCTGCCAACCACCAGTACATCCTGACTACTACCGATTACTGCACCTGATGGTCTGAAGTAATTCCATGTAAAAACAACATAGCGGATGTGGTTATCAAATTCTTGGAAGAAAACATAGCCACCAGATTCAAAATGTCTTTCACTATAGTGTGTGACTATGGTCTAGTGTTTTCTTTAGAATAGCTACTTAAATGGACCTATGAGAGAAAAATCACCTTGAATTTCTCCAACAACTACTACCCCCAGGGTAATGGTGTGGCTGAATCTACTAATAAAAATCTGTAGGAGGTGATCAAACACTTGTTAGAACAAAATCCCTAGGATTGGCACCAAAAGCTTATGTTCACTCTTTGGGCAGACCGTATCAAAATCAAGGTAGCCCTGGGGACTTCCCCAATTCACCTGGTTTATGGCCAGAATCCCGTGTTTCCTATCAACTTACAAATCCTAGTTTTATAGTTTAAGCAAGAATTTAACAACCGGGACAACATTGTGGAGGTTTGGCTCCTGAACCTGGTAAGAATGGAAGAACAAAGAGACATGGCACTGGAACATTTTGCACATCATCAAGTAGTCATTAAGAAATGGTTTGACTAGAGAGCCCAATACAAATCTTTTCGGGTTTCAGACCTAGTCCTTTTGTGGGACAAGGCTCGGGAGAAGAAAGGAAAGCACACCAAGTTTCAAAGGCTCTGGCTCGGACCATATCTGATTTCTGAGATCTATGAGGCTAATACTTATCACCTCAGTACCATGACTGGAGAAGCCATCCTATTTCCTTTCAATGGACAGTTTCTCAAACACTACTTTGAATGAGGTAGGTGATAAGTTTGCCCGAAGTTGTATTATATGTAAAGGGTTCCTGCTTGTAAATATATTTCCCGATGCTCTTTGGGAGTACCTTGTTCTTGTAAATAGTTGTCTAGGATCCTCTGGGTCTGCCTTCTTTCCTTTTGCTTTTTTTTTTTGTTTTCTTTTGCTTTGCATCTTATTTTTTGGGTTCTCGGCGTGTTGCCTTCCTCTTTTAGACAGGTATGCTTTACATGACATTTAGTCCCTAGAATGGTACCTTATGCATTTTGGTTAGTCCAGAATCTATTGTTGGCATGGTGGAATTTGTCTACATTTTGGAGTTATTTAGTATGTATGGAAAAAGGTTATGGGTAATCTTCATTATATTCACATCTTGAAAGTCTTGACATCAGTTAACAGAAATTCCAAGAAGCAAGTAATCGCATGATCTTTGAGGGTAGATCAGTTGCACTAGTTATTGGCCAAGTCTAAAAATCATAAAAATATCCTAGGTCCAAAATGTCTCTCCTATTCAGCAATTCAAAATAGATGGCAAGGTGAAAGGAGTACCGCCATAAAAATTGGCTAAGCTTAAGGTTTATGGTGAAAGGAGTACCACCTTCCCATCTTCAAAAGAAAAGAAAAGAAAAGAAAAGAACTGAAGAATAGAGAATTTTAGGATCTAGGGGATCATGCAAGATGTAGTGATTTTGGTTTGATGTATTCAGTGCCTCGTCTTTGTTTCTCCCAAAAGTCATCGGCTTGATTTTCTTTCAAAGCGCACACTACACAACTGACAAAAGACCAAAGGATTGAATCAATGATGAGTTGGATTTTCTCAAACACCTCATGCCTTGCAAGTAGAATACTCTAGGTAAAGGTGAGTTCTAGTTTTGCTAACCAGAGATTTTGTAGTTCTCAAATGTGCTAAGGCATTTGTCCCAGTGAGTCGCCATTTTTTATGCCCTGCATACATGTCCCTACATTTTATAGGCAAAATGTTGGGTCCCCACTTTTTTTTTTTTTGTTTCCCCTTGGTTTATTTTTGTTTTCTTTTGTTTTCTCTAGCCTTTGCCTCTACAGGGCCGGTGTTGTGTTCTCTTTTGGTCTTCCTTTCGGGACCCGATCCTGGAGTGTTTGTCTTCTCTGTTCCAGCTAGATTCTAGATTCTGGGATTCTTTGTCACCATTTCCTCTTTATTATAGGGTGCGGTTACATGGGATCCCTGGGCCCGAAGTTCATAGGTTTGCCTTTCTCAGGATTTGAAGAAGGAGAGTGGGATGTTTTTACCCTAAGGGTATAATTAGGGTTTCACTAGTCATTATTACAATTACTGCAAACAAATTACCCAGAGTGATTCAAGATGATTAAGGTGATTTAGCAACAACTAAGTGTGATTTGTTCTCAGAGCTTAAACCGTGTTTAGTAGTGACTGGAATTTTTAAGTTCGTGGTCATTTGGAGCTGATCATTTGTAGAGTACCTCCCATGCTTGTCCTCCTACATTCCTCTTGTTTTCAGGTAGGCCCTTCTGGTTCTTCCTTGTTATTTTTTGGTTTCATTTCTGGTTTTCCTTTCATCCTGCTTTTGTTTTCTCTATTTTCCCGTTTTGTTCTTTGTCACCTCCCAATGGTGGGATGGCTCTGCCAGAGGGTTGTCCACCCTTTTTACAGTTGTAAAATAGCATAATTCTTGTGTATATCCTGTAAAGTCTGTAAATTGTTTGTAGTTTAGTTTATTTCTAGGTTTGTCTGCAGATCATGCTTTGGCCTTCTCTACATAGGTGTTTGTGGCCTGTGTTTTCATATGAACCCTATAGAGTTCTATATATTCCCTTCCCATCTCATGGAGAGCTCACCATGCCCTTCCACATTACCAAAATTGTCAAGCTCGCCCACCTAGGGTCTGCAAATTCTAACTTGACACCTCGCTAGGTCAAGTTTGTAGATTTTCTCTCTCCTCCATCATTTCTATCTGAATGGTGGGTTTAATTCTCCCACACATGAACATTCAAAACTGGCCCAAGTGGCATCCATTCCCTCATGTGTTTGGATTTCTATCGCATTCAATGTCATTACTCCCTTTATTGCATGACCACGTGACGCCCCATGTCAGCCTAGTACAGCTAATTATCAGTCGTGTCAATAATGATTAGTTTTTCAGACTCTGGGTCCCAGGTTCCCCTTTGACCTTCATTTCATTCATCGCATGAGCCAGAATCCCTAGAACCCTCGAGCATAGATCAAATTCCCAAGTAAGTCATTTCGTTATACATATATATATTTTTGGGGTTTGATGCTAACTAACACCTTTTCAGGATAGATGCGAGGCGGTGATGAAATATCTGGAATCGAGAATTCTATTATGTTTTATATATACTAACGGTCTTCCAATCTTGCAGTTTGCCGATAAGTTCATAAATCAATCATGTCTGAAGCATCTACTCCACCCGGGAGCCCAAAACTCCCTACTACTTCAACAAGGATAGATGTCAGGATAAAGGTCGAGAAGGCCTTAGAAAAGCTCCTATTGACAATGAAATATCTAAAGGGAGAAGCTATTCTGAGAACAAAGGTTGATTCCAAGCTGCAAGTGATCACCAACACAAGTGTCAGGGCATGGGCCAAAATGCAGGCCTTAGTGAAAATAATGTTCATTCAACGCAAGGCTAGAGACCTGATGGCACTTAATGTGGTCACCTCTGGAATCCTCAACGTCACCTACTTCCCCTACTTAGTATAGGCTCTAGAGCTCATTCTCACACTGGCAGAACACTAGAACACAGTCATCCAGGTTGTCTATCTTTTTGCTCCTATCCTATCGGGCTACCCAACACCCATGGTTTCTCTAGATGCTGCAACATTTTCTTCAGTGCTAGGGATCCCCTAGTTTGCCAATGCTGCAATTATCACCCAAGCCCTGGCATTAAATGAATTTGAGAAGCTCTCGCACATCGCCTGGAAATACCTCAACTCTAACTGGCTTAAGACCCCAAGAAAAGATTACAAAAAGATGAAGTTGGAGATCCCCCAAATAGAATTTAAAGAAAGTATACAAATGGGGATCATCGCTTTGTGCAGGGTCTTTAGAGAGCCCCATGCTTGGGAATTCTTGGCATGGATATATTACTTCTTGTTTGGCATTGCCTCTGCTAGACAGACTTTTGATTGGGCCGCTATCATCACCAATCATGTGGACACCTAGCTCGTCATGGTAACCCAATCCTACAAATTTTGCATAACTTCATATGTCTTATGGGCACTGGCGTAACAACGACCGATAACCAGGGGATTACTCACTGTCGGTGTGCTTGGGACTGGCAAGGGCCATAATTCTCCATGGGACTATTTCCCATAGATAAAATGGGAGGCTAGTTTCCCTAATTTTTGTAGGGTAAATGATGCCTTCATTTACTATAATATTCTTACAACCACTCCAGATGCCAGATGTCAGCTTTCAAAGGAGGCAATGACTTTGGTCAGCACTTATGGCCACTACTACATTCAATTCCAATAGCACTCCTACATTTGGGTGATCGGCTTCTCCGGGAAACACTACATATTGCCCAAGCATTATGGGGATAGGATCATTCTTTTGGAATATTGTCGGCAGATCTTGGAGCTTCATGCATTCTTTACATTGAAGAAGGTCACCAATATTCTATTCCCAATCACCTGTGGGAACTATACTTGCAGCCTTGCAGCAGAAAAAGAGGTCGATGGTGAATTGAAATGTCTAGGGCTGGCAGAATTTTACTTATCATGGAAGAACTTTGATCCACTAGATAAGATAGCATTGGCACTACCCCGAGTGACAGACCCTCACAAGCCTAAAATGGAGGATTTTTGGGCAGACTGTCAAGACGATTTTGAAGTCCAAAATTGGAATTTCATCAGAATAATGCAAGGTATGATGAAGCATCACAAGCTTTGAACCTTCCCTAAGGAATTTTTAGATATCGGGTCTAAAAAAGACCCATAGTATAAGGCTCAAGGAGTAGACAAAATGGCTCTCCCTACAATGGACTGGGACACCCCACAAGGCCTAGAAATTGAGGACGTCACCCATGATGTGATTGAACGCAGTCGTGCATATTTTTAGAAGGCATGTCTGAAGAGTACTCAAAGAGTTGGCCCATTTTTGCATGGATCCACTTCTAGGGCCAAAACCTCCGTGCAAGGAGAGGATAGAGGGAAAAGAAAAGTTGGGACCCCACCCCATATTCCATCTACAATTCCCATTGTGGAACAATTGCACCTTCAGCTAGCAGCATCCCACCATATGAAAGAAGCCATAGGCACCCGGCTAGGCATCCCAGTTACTCTAGCAGAACCTTCCCTCCCTTCTAGTTCCCCCTCACTTGCAGAACTTATGGTCTAGGTAATGAGGATGGGAGGGGAAGATGAACATGCAACCATTTTGGATGTCGAACCCCCATTGGTTACGATGAGGAAGAAGAAAAAGACAAATTTTCCTCATCCAAGGGAAGATACAAACCTTGGGATACCCAACATCCCTCAGGTGGAGATCATCCCACACTCCCCTAAACCATAAAATCAGCTAGAGAATCCCCCAGAGACGTCCCCTCCATATGATGATTTTGACGACATAATTGGGATAGATGAGCTCATAAATTTACAAGGGGACATAGGGAAAGCGGTGGAAGCGATCGCCACCCAAGAAGAAGAAATAAATCCCACTGATGGGGAGATGTCAGAAAAGGATGTTTCCATGGAGCAAGAAGTCCAAGCATAAAGAGAAAAGGAACCAGAACATGTGGACATCCTAGATGTTTCAGAATTCCTAGTCCCAAAGACCGAAATAGGAGAGAGGAGGCAAGTAAAAGATGAGTAGCTAGCTTCGGGTTAGGGAATCGGACCTACAAGAGCAACTGTAACCTCAGCCACAATGCTCCAGACACCTCTACCCACCTAAGTCAATGTGATATTCTGCAAGGTGATCCCTATAGTACTACAGATAGATCTAGTCTAGACACCTTCGCCACCTCTAGAGGATAAGCCAATGGAGGAGGATTTGCAAGCAGATGATGTCGGAGAAGAAGAACAGGAGGAGGGGGAGAACCCTAAAGATATAAATGTTGATTCTACCAATGCTGCTAAGAACAAGAGCACCGAGGTAGAGGATATTGATGCCACAAGGGTGGATGGTGCAGATAATCTCAGGAACTAAGAGAAAGAGTCTGATGAGACTGTAAACATTGGGGGTGATTTGTAGAACCCCAAAGAAGATCCAAATGATCAGGCCCTGTCAGCAAGGCCACCCTCACCACCACAATGGCTAGTGGACTCAAAGAAGAGAAAGTCCCCAGCGGTGACAAAAGCCCATCTCTCCCTGGTTGAGATGATGGCACAAAGTCAAAGCCTCCCCAAAGTGAAGAAAGCACAGACACTCCACTCTATTCGGACTGGTCCGAGCAGACATAAAGTCGCGATCATTGTGACACCTCCCCCAGATAAAGGGGAAGCAGCGGTAAGTGCTGCAGAATACATGGTCATAGAGGTACCTCTGGGGAAGAGGGATAAGCAGGGTGAACTGGACCTGCTGAAAGAGGCTACACGGGCAATTGAGGCCCGATATGATAAACAGGCGCAAAAGCTAAAGGAGTAAAGAGAGAAGAATGAAAATCTCCTCGAGCTACTCGCAGAATTAACATAGCTACTGGTCAAAATCTATCTAGAAGCCTCCACCTCTGCACCACTGCTTCTGCAGGGTAACATGGATACTCTTAGGGCCATTAAAAGGAAGGCACAGGCTGTAGATGGGTGGATCACAAAATAGATCAAGGTCATAAGGCAATTCTTAGAGGCAACAATCCCAAACCTTTATCTGGTCAGCAATCTTGTGGACCAGGTAAATGGCATCATCGTCCTATGGGAGAAGGACATAGAGAAGTATGAAGAGTGGAGGACCCGATTGGAAGAAGTAATAGACTTTGGGGAGGAAGACCTCACAGAGGAAGGAATTTTGGGACAAGAACCCTTCGAATTCCTCCGAGCCCATCACTCCAGACTTGGCCTCAAAATTGAGGTAAGAAAGCAACTTGTTATGGCCCTAAAAGATAAGATCATGGAAGTCTGGTATCCTTTGGACCTGTATAAAGAATTCATTGTAAGGGTTTCACAAGTTGATCCCTTCACCACCGGTACTTGTACCCTAGAGGATTATGTCCTCAATAAATTTGATGAGTTGATGGAGTCTCGATATCAGTCTGCCAGAGACTTCAACGGAGCGAAAATGTCGAGAATATCCAAGATGATGCTTCAGGCTCATGACTCAGTAAAGTTAGCCAAAGAGTTATGGGACGGGGCTAGAGATATTGAAGAGAATTTTGGGATTGTCAATGACTGGTGGGATAATGTCAAGGACATAGATGAGGATGACATTGGCCAAATTTTGGAGGCCTTCAAGAAAAACAAGGAACCGTAAATTTCTCCAAACTCTAGATATTTTCACCAGCAGGGTGCATTTTTAAACATTCATTATTCTTTGAGCGTAAGCTCCTAGACTCCAAAATTATGGATCCAAAGTTTTGTATTCTTTACAGTGACCTATGTCTAGGTTCCCTAGATCCAACCAGCCATTTTCAAGTAGTTAATAAAGGGGTTCATAGGTAGGTGATCCCGATAAGGCATGTCAGATGAAGGGATGGCTCTGACAAGTAATTTTCCCAAGGTGTCGCTCTAGCATTAACTACCTAGTGCATTGAAGACAGTGAGCTGCATTTTGCATTAATGAGGCATGTAGCCTCAAACTCTAGGAAGATCAGATTTCTTCTATTTTTACTTTGGCACTCTTTTCTAGGCTGATTCTTCAATCTCCTCTTCTTGTCTTCTTCCTCTATCTTGTCAGACCTCTGCTCTTTTTGAGGTGATTGTAAGTGGTGCAGGTAGTACCAGCCACCGGATAATTTATTTTATATGTTGAGTGTACAATTAGATTAGGTTAGTTTTAGGGCAAACTATGTGTATAAATAAGAAGTCCAGCCTCATAACAAGGGTCGGCAAAATTGATGATTTTGTAGTCCAATACTATTAGCATTTCATTTCTTAGTTGTTTGCAGGAGCTCAATGCTCAGTAGTTCTTAGTAGTTAGATGCTCCCTTGGAGCTATTGATGTACACACCAGTGATGTTGGAACACTCTGCTAATGAAGAAGGAAGAACAGTTATGGCAATGATGTTTTTGATGTTATGATCTTCGAGTTAGAAATATCTTTTGTGTTGTATGTTTCTAATGTCATTTTCTCTGATGTTTTTTTTAGATTAATGATCTCATTTCCCCTTGCTATTGAATATGTATGAATTGTTGGTTTTGAATGCATTCAATATGTAGTGTAGTTCATTGGAGCATTGTTTATCTTGGAAATATGTTGCATAACAATAAGTAGAAGTAATAAACTCTTAACTTTGGCCTATCTTTTGTTGTTTATTTGGTAAACTTACCGTGCTTATAGGAAACCCCACTTCCATTATCGAAATCCCCAAAGAAGACGAGTAAAACCAGTTATCCCCCCAAACAAAAATAGTCACTTTCCCAACTAAGCTTCCTCACACTGTCGAGACCCGACACTCAGGTGCTTGAAGGCCCGAAGAATTTATTCTCTAGAAAACCTTTATAGGTGAAGTTGGTCGGTACCCCGGTACCCGGTGGCAACAAATCTCCATTGATCAGACCGGTCACAAAGTCCCATCAACAATAATATTTGGTGTAAATGAAGCATTGAATAGGTTATTTGCAGAAGAAATGAGAAAGGAATTTGAAATTTATGTGATAGGATAAATCAAATTTTTTATTGGACTTCAAGTATAACATATAAAGAAAGGAATATACACAAGTCAATCAAAATATATGAAGGAGATTCTAAGAAATTTTGGCATGGAAGATTCAAAACCAGTGGGAACACCTATGGTCACAGGTTGCAAGCTATCTAAGGAGGATGAATCAAAAGAGGTAAATGAAACTCTATATAGATCAATGATTGATAAACTACAATATGTTGTGCATTGTAGACTGGATATTGCACATGTTTTTGGTATTGTTGTAAGGTTTTCATCAAACCCAAAGGACTCACATTTGTTTTCAATAAAGAGGATCTTTAGATATCTCAAAGGAACTAAAGATTATAGCTTATGGTATGGTAAGGATGGAAAATTTTCTTTGATTGTATTTACTAATGCAGATTAAGCAGGAAAATGTTGATGATAGGAAAAGCACAAGTGGTAGAGCATTCTTTCTTGGTGAAAGATTAGTCTGCTGGTCTAGTGAGAAGAAGAATTGTATTTCTCAATCTACTGTAGAGGCAGAGTATTTTTTTGCTTCTCTTAACTGTTAAAAAGAAGTATGGATAAAATAGATTCTTGAAGGAATTCATGAGAAGGTCACAGAACCTATTTTTATCTATTGCGATAACACTAGTGCAGTAAATATGCAATTGAGGTATAAATTGTATGTACTTCATTGGAATTGTATTGACATGACATAGATGATATAATTTTGTTCATGAGTCATGGATTGTAATTAGAGATTGTTTTAAGGGAGTGAGACTTCCTCTGGGTTGAAGCCCTTGTTGTATTTGACAAGTAAGCTCTAGGTAGTGTGCCCAAATCCATGTGCATTCCCCTTGTAGTACTCCTAATAGGGTATAGTGCTTTTAACCTAGTACATCATCTCGTGGGTTTGATCCCCACCATGGTTTTTCCCTTAACCATATTTCCATGTCAAAAATCTTGGTGTTATGTGTTGAGCATTGTGTTGTGATCTTTCATTAATGTTATTATTAAGATTTGAGATTAAGGTTAAAATTTTGATAAAGATTTGAAGTTTTGGGATACAACTGATTCATCCCCCCCGCCCAATTGTGTGTGTTGTCTTGATTCTAATACTAATGACCCCCAATCATATTCTAAAAGGAAACTTTTAAGAGAAGAAGTATCTTTAGGAGGATTTTTTTTTTCAAATAGTGTAGTAATGGATGGAAAATCAAATTCAGTTCGTAAGCAATTTTGGAACTTATTATCAACAAAAATGGTATACATGATGTTGTTATAGATTAACTTCACTTTGTGATGAAGTGTTGAAGGAACAAATTGCATGACATGTATTCATGGTCTCCCTAAGAGAATATTACAAGTGAGAGTATTCGACATGTCATGAATAGGTATAGGTAAAGTAACATGACCTACCTTAATAGGTAAGGTTGTAATACCTAAGAATATTTTAGCAACATTTTCAAAGCCATGCATAGGAATAAAATCACGCTTAATGAATGAAGTATCCACTTTAATTTTATGTAACAAATCAATGCTACACACATTAAGACCATATCCATTATCAATTAAAGTTCTTCAAATAAGATTACCATTCATAAGGACAACAACCATAAGAGAATCACATGTTGATCTTGAATTTATTTAGAAGGCAAAGCATCTTTAGAAAACATAATTTGAGTTTTATTATTGGTTGCATTCACATTTTCCAATATAGAAGTTATATTAGTTTACACATGTCGTATAATAGAGATGTTTCTCAAGGATTGTTATAACGCTTCATGGTATGTAGGTGAATTTTGAAGAAGCTCCCAAAGGGATATCTTGGCAGGAGTAGCATAGAGTTTTTCTACTTAAGCATATTCCTTTCTAATATTTTGAGGGAGACAGGGTGCGGGAGGAATCATAATTTGAGAAGAAGGAAGAGAAGGAGGAACAATTGAACTGGTAGGTTATCTACTATTTCACGTATGATATGGGTGAGCAATTGCATGCTAATCAAGTTGTTGAGAACCTTTCAACACAATGATTCATTTATTTAGAGGTTGTGGGGTATCTTGACGAAGATGGACAACAACCTTAGGCTTTTCACTATCCAACATATTGAAAACATTGACTTGACTAGGTTCTTTATTGTTCAAGGCTTTATCTCTAGAAGGGACAGCATCAAGAAAAGTGGTAATGATATTATCCTCTTCTTCCAAATTATCCATCTGAGTAGGACAATACTTAGAATTGGGATTGGGTTTTTTTTTGTTTTTTGGAGATTTAGAGAACCTCTTCGGCTAAGAGCCAAGGACTTAGTGGTATCAATTCTACCAAAATCTGCCCAGGACACGATCTTGGCCTCATCCCTTATGATGTCGGAGCCTTTGCACTCAACAAGACTTGATCCCTAGTGAGATCATTCAAAACCATTCAATTTCACCAGTAAACCAAGGGCCCATTGACATGATTAAGGATTTTAATTAATGACCCATCTCTAAACTAGATTTCATTTAATTAAGGTAAGGTGATATTAATAAATTTATTTATAATATCCTCCTCTTGCTCCAAAATATCCTCATAAATGGGGAAAATCTTATGAGATGTGTCAACATCATGCATGAATGTGTCATATCTAGAGAGAATGTCACTAAAATAAGTAGAATAAATGTCAACAGCAACATCATCTTCTTTTATTAAGGCCCTTTCATGGGTTGGAGAATAATCAACATCGTTTTCTAGTGGTTCATTTCCAAATAGGGAGATTCATTGAGAAGAGAAATAGAACTAGCTTTAGGAGAGAGGTAATCATAAAATACTAAAGATTCATTCCTAAAGGGAAAGTTATTGAAATAAAAGGAAGGTGAGGTATCAATAAGGGAATCATCAAATTTCACCGAGGTATTCTCAATGGGGATGTACATATTAAGAGAAGAGCTAAAATCATTCTTTAATGCTTCTCTCCAAATAGAGAAATTATTGAGAGAAGTGTTAACATATTCTTGCACCAATATGTCCTCATGGATAGGAGGGTCCTTAGGAGAGGGACAATTTGATATATTGGAGGCTAATCCACTATCACCTCTAGGAAATATATGCATTATAAAAGTAATCTAAAAGTAAAACATGAGAAAAATGCATGAAACAATATGGAATTTTTATTTTCTTTGGTCTTCTTTTAAAAAAAATTAATGCAAATGCATAAACAATAATTAAAAGGAATTATTACTAATTAGATGCAAATAAAGTATATCTAAATATCCAAATTAGAAGTGGAAATGTTATGAGTCGGGTTCACCAAAATGTACAATATAAAAAGGGAAGCAAGGTGGCTGATCTTATTCCTATCAAGCACAATTGGAAGATGTTGGAAAAATGGAAAATTTGCAAGATGAATGTGTTGGAATTGATGTCAACATAGCAGAGGAATTGATCAAAGGAAGTGATCAGAAGAATTGTTTGGTTGCTGCTAACTTAACTGTTGCAGGGTAGCCAATGGAGCAGAGTGTTCAAAGGTTTAGTGAGAAGCGGATCGACATATATGAAGTTGTGGGCATAGAAGAAGGTTGTTGAATATGTTTACCATGTTCACCCAAATTTTTAGAGGGTTTCATGAAGATTTGGATAGGTAAATATGTTACAAAAGTTGATTGACAGAAAAGGTGATAGTCACTGTTAACAAGAAGCCAAAAAAGGTCTGGTGTGCTCAATAGAGTAAACAATTTATGTAGCACATTTAGGAGTGTGTCTGGGACATACTCAGATATACTCAAATCAGAAGTTTTATACTTCAAAGGTCCTCATAGCATATTTTTGTTGCCTTAGAGCCTTGTAGACAATGTTCTTGAGGTTCAGTAAAGAAGAGTGATTAAATCCAATAGTTGTAATGGATTTACATGTTAATGTGTTATTCATGATACTATAGGATGTTCTTAAAGTATGTGCTTGATGAGTTGGTGATCCACATGGATCAAAAGGACCTGATTAGTTGAATTTTTGGTCAATGATAATATTTTCATTTGTATCATTTGTTCTTGGCTGACCTAGTTGGTAAATCGCATTAGAATTTGAAGAATTCGATCACCAAGATCCATTGTATGCAAAATACCTATCACAAAAGCAAAGAATATAGACATAACTCATAATGATTTGAAAGATGAAATATTCATTCAGAGAGAGAATGGAGGGAATTACAAAAGAATTAATAATTACAAAGAGATCAATCCTTATAAAGGAGATCGAACACCAGAAGGTGGAGAAACCTAGGTTGCATGATAATAATTAATAATAGAATTAATTATTACATGCCTAAAGTTTAGTTTAAGTGAACTAGAGATAAAAGGTGAATTACAAATTAAATCAATAATGATGTAATTAATAAGTGAAAATGTGTCTTAATAATTAAATCAATAATAATTTAATTAATAAGTGAAAATACCTTTTTACTCTAACACCCCCCTTAAGATAAACTTAGGGAGAAGCTAAAAACCTAGAAACAACTATAAAAAGCAAGAAAATGGGTCCTAACAACAAGGCCTGATCAGGTACCCAAGTATAAAAAATCTCTATAAAGAGAAGAAATAGAAAAAACCACATGGAAAAAACCCTATCCCAAAAAGAGATGAAGCCTAGTGAACGACTCGAGAAACCTCCAAACTAGAAAATGTCCCAGAAAATATAAACAAAGAGTAGGTAGAGAAGACTGTAATATGCATGAGTGCCCTAAAATGGCACTACTCAAATCAAGATGGAAAACAAGGAAAACATTGAAACTCAAAGATACAGATGGAAAAAAAAACACCAAAGTCTGAAGAGTTGATCAAAAGAAGAACCTATAGAACACCACTGAAGCATGAAGTTGCAAACACTGTCAGAGAATAACTGCTGGAACCTCCACTGAAATAGAATTTGATCAGGTAGAGAAGAATGTAATCTGTATGACAAAAAACATCGAAACAATGAAACTCAAAGACACATATGACAAGGAAAATATTGAAACTCAAAGATACAGATGACAAAAAACACCAAAGTATGAACCCTCCAAAATAGGAATGAAAGAAGAGTGTCCATATGGAAAATGATCCATCTCACCGAAATGCATAGGTATCCAACCACTGCATCCACCTATTATATAGGAACAAATATTGAATTCATAGAATCACTCCTTTGAACCAAGGAAGCATATAGAACCAACATGAAATACCCCCACCCCCCCCACCATAATGTTGATCAAGGAGATGCATGACGATACACTGAGTCAGACTGCCAAGAAGAAATACATGATGAAGAAATTATAAACACATATAAAGGATGGTGTCGAGGATGATCAGTCTTTGGACACACATAATGAGGCTAATGTCATGGAAAGAACACTCACTTAGCAAAGGTAGATGGAAAACAAGGAAAACATCAAACCCCCCCCCCCATTGACACATTATTATGTAGTGCGAGTACAAATAGGCACAAAATGTGCAAGATCCTAAGCATGCAATAATGACACTTTATCTCAATGTGTTTGCAAAAAAGAAATGCTACAGAAAGATGTCTAGAATGCTCAGGAATGATAGAAAGATGAAGAACATAAGTAATAGCTAAAAAGGATTCATCCCATGCAAGGAAAACAATCCCTAGACTTGAAACATCCAAGATATCCACCAGATTGCAAAAAAAAAAAACCTGAATAAAATGTACCTGGAGCAAATTCTGACGATGAGACCCATATAAGAATAAAGAGAATGAAACCAGCTTTCCGATGACATGTGGAAGTCAAAAAATAGAGTCTAGAGGAGCAAGATATGGCGACCAAAGTGCAAAAAAGAACCCTGACTTTGACTGGAAAAAACTCTGCAAGATGGAAAAAATAGAAAACCTAACCTAGAAAATTAGATCAGCCTTGAAACCAGCTTTTTGACAATATCTTGTTTGGCAAAAAATGCCTTAGTTTGCTCAAGATACGAGCAAAAATCTGAAGAGGGATCAAGAACAAGAAGAACTCAATGTGATCTCAGCTAAATCTGGTCGAGCTCCACTAAATCTGGTAGTGTCGCTAAATCTAGCAGGACTGCCAAAATTTTGGCAAAATTTGGCAGAGGTACCAAGAAAAAAAAATTAAAAAATTATTATTATTATTATTATTTTTGCCGGTACGATGGAGTGAGTTTCAAGGTGGCACAAAAACTAAGGTAGCATGAAAACTAAGACATTTTTTTCCTTGAAAAGTGTGCCAAGGTCATGCATGCAAAAAAGAGGGCCCATATTTCAATTGTATCCAAATTGGATGAACCTTATACGAAAATAGGGGATTTTGGGCCTTCTGCATGCAACTGTGAGGATTGATGACATTAACTTTTGTCATTAGTATACTTAAAGAGAAAACATGATGAAGGTCATCGGTATAAGCATAACCGGCGAACAGTAAGCATAACCGGCGGACAGCAAGCATGCCCGACAGGACAAAATGTCTAACGTGCAAATACTAAGTATAGAAATTACCGACGATAAGCATAACCGACAATATAGTTTTGAGAACATCACCAACAAAGCAGAAAAGGCATACCCGATGAATAGTTCAAGTAAGGAACACCAACGGAGAAGAAAACTGATAGACTGACAGAGCAGCCCAACCATCAGAATCGACAGTCAGTTAAAGAACCCGCAAAAAGTGGATCTGATTTTTACACATCAGATAAAGCAATGTAATTCTATTTATAGAGTTTTCATTTGTTTTAAATCTTAACTTAAGGGTGAAGCAAGCATATTGTAAATGTTTTAAATCATCCTAATGGATCTAAAACATATCTAACTAAATATCAAGGTCAAGTTGTAAACCTTGGATCTAGAGTTAATTTGAAAAGCGTGAATCAAGAATAGAGCTAGAAACTAGTATAAATAGATGTTCCATCTTTTGTAATAATAGAGACTTGTAATCATTTGAAGAATGATTGTAGCTATGGAGAGCATCTAAGCAGAAGAAGAGAATTCATGCAAAGTTTAGAAATAGATCACAGCAATTATCAAGAACACAAGAAGGCTACTGACGAGCAGAGACAAGGTATTACTCAATCACTCAAGGTGATTACATACATACATTGTAAGCTATACAGGATCTTTTATCAACAATTAGAGATTGCATTCACTATCAGATCAACATTTATATTTTAGTTTCATTCTAACAAGTGCATCACAACAGAAATCCTTTTGTAGAAGGTGGACTTAACAGCTCTTTAACAAATCTCTTAACAAAGTGCACACCTACCGGTGTTGCTAAAGCTTCAAACGAAGTAGATCCTAACAGGTCTCCACTCTAATACTCTTAATAGGGTAGATCATCAGAAGTGATCATTTTTAAGCCTTTACCGGCTCCCTTCTTATCTACAGATAGTGAAGTTTTGTGGGTAGACATCCCCACCGCAGTTTTTACTTCCTAACAGGAGTTTTCTGCGATATCATATCATGTGTTATGTGTTATTTGT
>MU226016.1:499838-510127 GCA_018584345.1 Thuja plicata
TTTATGGTAGATACTGATTTCACGTATATCCAAGCAGTAGTACCTAGGAAGTCCTGGCTTTCACATTTAGAGTATGAGATCAAATCAGGACAAGCCAATGAGTGCATCAAGGCACTATTAAATGAACTAATTGACAACAAACAAGCAAGATTTGGCACCTATGAGGAAGCCAAACAAAAGATCAAGACATATCTTGTTGTTAAGAAGATTATAAACAGGAAGGACAAGATGGTCAAAAACTTAACCAAGCAACTTGCAGTTACAGAAGAAAGTGAAGAGGTAACAGAGGGTAAGGAGGAACAAACCAAAGGACAGTCACCTATCAGTGAAGAAGAAGAAAAGAATGACTCAGAGGGAACACAGTCAGATTCTCCTCCTCCTCCTACACCCAAAAGAGCAAGAACAATAGCTGCTTCAAGAACAAGAAGCCAGACTATAAAAGAGTCAACTCCTTCACCATTACAAAAAGGAAGAGTGAGGATATACAAGAGAAAACTAGCTCCTCCAAAAGAAAGATGGGCCAAAAGGAGGAAGATGACTAGAACTTAAGAAGATCTAGAAGACTCAGCTATGGATGATTATGATGTAGAAGTACAAAAGGAAAAAGAACCTTTGGTGCCTACAACAATTGATAAAATATGCAAGAATATTTTAGAATCACAGTCTATTTCTGATCCTAACATTAGGAAATGGTTAAAATTCAGTGCAGAGGATCAAAATAAGATTGAAGATGCAATAATTGCAAAAATGTGCAAACATTATTATGTTCCACTAGAATTCTCAGAATATGATGTTCCCAAAGAACTATCACAGAGATTGTCAGCCAGATGGACCTTTGCATTACATCAGGAAAAGGAAATAAGAGAAAGAACACTTGTAAATCTTATGCCTCCTGATACAAATAAGGAAGAAATTACTGAGATGATGAATAAGTATGAAAGGGAGTTATCACAAAAATTGAGAGCATATGAATTTCTCAAGGGTAAGATAATTGATCTTGATCAAAATAGAATTAAGAAGTGGTGCAAGATACTCAACAAACCCACTAAGGAAGCTAGCCCGGAGAAGGAACACATCATCATTAAAGATATACAAGATGACTCATCTATGGAATTGGAAAGAGAAGAGAGTGATCCAACAGGCCCCAAACATACTGACATTGTAGATGAAGAATGGCCAGACACTACTCTTCACAACACTCAAAGTGAGGATAGTCAGAATCCACCAAGTCCACTTCATATTGACTTCAGAGGAGAAGAAGAAGTTACCAAAGAAGATTTGGCAATTAAAGGTAACATAACTGATGATATCAATGATGAATCATGGTTAGATAACATTGTAAATGATATTACAAGAAAAGACCCTACAGAAGAAGTCCAAAAAGATGAAGATATCAATGTTGCAGAGGGCAATACCGATGGTCAGGAAACAACTACTGACAAGGCAGAAGTCAATACACTGAAAAACATGAATATTTTAATCGATGCTATTGAAATTGAATCAAGTCAGGAGAAATCATCTAAGAAAGATGATGATATACCCAAGGACATGGGTAATGATGAAAACAAAGATGCGTCAAATATTCAAAAGGATACAGACACATAAATGAAAGATGCAACCAACACTCAGCAAGAAGTGTCTACTGAAAAAGACAAAGGAGCAGATAACAAAATGGATGAAATATTGAGAAAGGATGAACAGAAAGAAAAGAGTGAAACAGTCAAAAAGGAAGAAAGCAAGGAAGAAAAGGAAGATAAATTTGTTGATACACCCAAGGAAAATGAGGAGACGTCTTCACAAAACCAGCCGGTGGACTCAGAATAGAAACAACAAGATGCTTCATCTTCTCGACCCTCACCCACCAAATCAAACCAATCTCAAGGTTTACAAATGGTAGTACACCAATCTACCTCCCAACCAAAGAAGAAAAATAAAAAGGCATTAAAGAAAGATATCTTGGATGTCACACTTAATGAGGTAATATAAATACCCAAGTGGGATGTATCTACTTTAGATACTGAAACACTTCAAAAGTTTGGAGTAATGTGTCAAAGAAAAGCAATTCAAAAGAAAATGAGAAAGGCACATAGGGAACCCCAAGCACTTGAACAGGCAAGGGATATTCTACAACAAATTGTTCCAGATGTCAAAATTGAAGATAACACATCAGTCATGGAACAAATAGTAGTTCTTATCGACGCCATCACAAATCAGAATGTAGATGCAGAGAAGGCAATGGAAGAACAGGCAAAGATGAAGTATCAACACAAACTAATTGAGAAGATTAGCCAAGAAGTGGTAGAGAACAAGGTAAAGCTATCTAAAATATCAAGTGAATTAGAACCTATGATTGCTGAAGTTGTTACCTTAGTTTAGAAGTTATGCGCATTAGAAAATTTCACTAAAGAAAATAGTGAAAAGCTGTCACAATTAGATTCAGATCTAACAGCTAGTGCACTAAGTCTAACCTCTGATGCAAACACTATAAAGTTGCATCATGAAAAGATCAAAGAGCTAAATAGATGAAGACAGGAAATATGGGATGCAGAGACTCAATTTAGAAATGAGGTTGCAGAGCTTCAAGCTTAAATTTTTCCAAAGCTCACCACTCTGCAACAACATATTACAAATGCAAGAAATCTAATCACGACCCAAGAGATGTTTGTGGTAGACAACATATATGACATGCATGTGAGGATATCACTTGAGCATTTGGCTCTTGAGAATTTGAAGGAGAAATGGGAGGAAATGATGGAGGAAATCAAAGACTCACACTCTCACATTTTTGAAAATATGTAAGTACCTTTGCCCTCATTATCAAAAAAGGAGGAATGTATACATGTGTATAATATACTTTAGTAAGAAAAAGAAGGAATGTATACATATGTACAAATACATTGAGGATATGTAGAATGTATGTACAGAAAGATAGACATGTACATAAACTTACACTTACTGACATATGCATAGGGGGAGTCATTTCATGACTAAGGAAGAAGTATACACAGGTGTACATACTAATGCATCAAGTATGTTGCACATATTAGTTTTTGATACTAATGTCAAAGGGGGATATTGATGACATTAAGTTTTGCCATTAGTATACTTAAAGAGAAAAACATGATGAAGGTCATCGGTATAAGCATAATCGGTATATATAAATAACTTATATTATGATCACACATATATAATCAAAGATGAATAGATAGATAGGTATATACAAATCTGATGACACAAAAGTTAATGGGCTAATCGCATGAAAAGTTTTAGAGGTACTGATTCACCCCTCCCCTCTTAGTACATCATTCCAATAATTCCAACAAGTTTGTGCCCAAAGTGCTCCAAAAAATAGGTCCCCCCAGATCCATACAAAAAACTCTAAAAACTTTAAACCCTCAACGCTCCAAAAAATCTTCAAAAAACTCAAGAACGGGCTGCAATAGTGCAAGACTCTGATACCATGTTAGAATTCAAAGAATTTAATCACCAAGATCCATTGTATGTAGAATATATGTCACAAAAGCAAATAATGGAGACGTAACTCATAAGGATCTAAAAGATGAAATATTCATTCAGAGAGAGAATAGAGGGAATTACAAAAGAGTTAATAATTACAAAGAGACCAATCCTTATAAATGAGATCGAACACTAGAAGGTGGAGAAACCTAGGTTGCATGATAATGATTAATAATAGAATTAATTAAGTTGATAGGCTTTGTGTGGGAGCTTTTCTCCTGGAAATGACTTTTTCCTCCTGGATAGTTGTTAACCCTCTTCTCGGATAGTTTTTTTTTTCTAGCTATGGAAAACACTTCAGTTTTTTTTCCTCCTATTTTTTCATTTGGAAATCAGCAAATGATTATGAAATTAGAAATAGCATGTTACCTTGTTTTTCCTCTATTCTTATCCCTATTTTTTTAGGGCTTATCAAAATCTAGATTTTTTAGTATCATATATCTATAAGATGATTTTCTCATGTCATTCTATTTAATTCTATAAGATGATTTTCTCGTGTCATTCTATTTAATGCTACAACGATCTTTGAAATTTTTAAAAAGTGAGTTGTATTATTCTACAAAGATATGGAAGCATAATATATGGATGGGGAATTATTTTACAGAGACTGCTTGGTATAAGAAAGACTTTAGGAAGTACCTTAGTGCATATGTAATTCAAGTTTTAGAAAGAGTATACAAAGGAGGATTGGCATGTGGTAGCTTCTTGCAGGTTACACTCACTCTCTATACTTCTTTTTTCTAATTTATTATACTTCTTAAGCTTTTTCAGTTTCAAAATGAGTTCTTGAAATCTTAGATGGTTTCCTTGTTTTTCTTATTACTAATGTTGTTATAAACATGTGAAATGAATTAATCAAACTCATTGCACAAACAACAGTGTCAATCTGGTAGTAGTGGGTTCTGGTTATGCAGGAAAAAATATTTTTCTTATAAACTGGGACGCTTACAAACAATTCTTCCCTAAGGGCAACAATTTCCAATTGCCGGGGAGTATTGACATTATTTACCAAAGGTTTGCAGGATCTTTGCTCTTTTTATATATTTTTCATTCCTTGCAAATTCATTTCATATAATGTGTGGGATCATTATCAGTCATTCAGTACTAAAACAATCAGTAATAATTTTTCACATTTTGTAAATAAAGAAGTGGAAAATATTTGTTCTATTTATTTTGACCAAAAATAATCTTTCTTTATTAATCATAAATATGTTTCAAAATAGTCTCATATGAAATAAGATAAATCCTACATTACATTTTGGAAATCATAAGTTGAAATAGTAACATTCCTACTAGAGTCTGAATTTCTTTTTATATATCACAAGGCAATTACATTTTTTCTTCCCAAACTTACAATGTTGATGAAAACATTCTAATTTTGATATGCTCAACGTGAGATGTTTTGTTTTGGAGAATCAGAGTTCCTTGTCATTATCCTCATAAGAACATAACTATTTGGGTAGAAAAAAGCAACCCTTCTTTCTTGCAACTTGTACCTTGGTATGTGGGAGGCAACAAAGATATAGTTGGAGTTCAACTTAGAGAGGGGCATATATATATATATATATATATATATACACCCATCTCTATAATTTTTATTACCGTCTTATAATATATATTTTGTTTGGGGTCACCTTGGATGATAATGAAAACTATGTAATAAGTGACTTTGTAATTCCCACTGCAGGAGAATGTTAGTAATAACTAAGAGGGGGGGTGAATTAGTGGCCTCAAAAATATTCCAATAATCAACCCCAAAAACTTAGTACCACAATATTAAGCCTCTAGTTATCTTTAGTCCTATAAGATGAATGCCTCCAAATACTTTTATCAAATTACTACTGCTCGGAATGCTTTGTTAAACCTTTTATTTTATGTTTACTAAATAACAGTCTGTTAATTTATCAAAAGATAGTAAATTATCTAGATTATACCGATCGATCCAATCAAGTTATGTGTGATGCAAAACACTAAAGTAATGACTCATAAACACATTGACACATGGATTTTTAACGTGGAAACCCTGTTAAGGGAAAAACCACTTGGGACCGGTAACCCAAAATTTTCACTCTTCTAAAGTGAGCTTGGTGAAGATCCAACCCGTTAAAGGTTACAAACACACAGTTAGGTGTGACCTTGTTAGAGGATTTAAAAGTTTAGTCTATCACTTGATATCGGGCATCTCTATGCTACCTTCCTGGATCAAACACTCACTTGGCCTGTCAATAGGTATCTGGCATCTCATGCTATCTTCCTGATCAAAATTTTTGATACTCCTTTGGATGTATCTCAATATAGAAAGGATCTTTAAATCCCACTCGGTTAAGAGACTTTCTGAATCAATGGTTAAACTGAAATAGTATGATCTGTTCAAATATACAACTTATACTTGTGGATTTTCAGATCTATTGTAATCTCATAAAACTATTATGATCAATATATCTCCGTTTATACCTTTGCTCCACTTTGATTCTGCTTGGTGATGTTGTGCTCTATTGCTCGGTACCCACAGAAAACTTTAGCTCTTTCCTCATCTTGTTGATTAGGACTATATGAAGTTGCTCTTCATCAGTTTCTCTTCAGCGTCATCTTTTTATTTATTCACCCACCACACAATTCGTAATGAATTGAGTTGTCTCTTTATATACATGATATCACTGTTGTTTAGGTTCTTGATTTTCTTGATCTTGGCATGATCCACAATTATCGCCAATTAGATTTAAAGAAAAAATCATGTTTTATCTCTCAGAGATCTTCTTGCCAACTGGACAAAATAACTTTAAATCCCTTACTTATCTCTATCTTTATCTTGTCGATGAAAACATAGATAACTACCAGTTAAGTCTATATTTAGCTCTGCCAGCTAGATATTTTGTCATTTCTGAACTCAAGTTAATTTCAGTGTTTAACTCTTTGATAGCTTCAGTCAACACTCCAGTTCTCCTCGGGCTTCTCTGTCGGTTTACACTATGTTTCTAGCTGTCGGTTATGCTTGTGATTCTTCTCATCAATAATTCTCATTAGTGTTCTTTCTTGGGCATCACTGTGACTTGAGTTTTGGTGATCTCTATCCATCGATGTCCACTGACCGTCAGTGTTTGAAGTCATATTGTGAATGCTTGTCTTTTATGCATTACTAAAAGCATAATATTTTTCTCTTTGATTCTCTGAAGTCTTTGACACTTTGATTACAACCGATTAGAATATATCAAGTTAACATCAATGACAATACAATCTATTAATTGATTTAATGTCTTGCATTATCCTTCTGCATTTCGGTGATCAACTTAACATCTTCAAACATTCAATCAGTTACATGTCATCAATCTCTCCCGTTGACATTGATGGCAACATACTACATTATCATACTATACTATCACTAATACAATATAAAATATACATTTTCATCAAGCTTTCCTACTGTAACTATTACAAATGTTTGGTTCTCGGTAAGCTCAAAATAGCTTAGATTTGTTTCATGCAGAATGGTTGTCTTCAATCTTCAATCCCTTCTCTGGATAGATGTATCATCTGATGTCTCTGTTCTGATATGTGCTCTGCCTTGATTGTTCCTCTTCTTGATAATCTCTTTTTATTTTTACAACAATCTTTCTCTTTGTCTGAACTCTCTCCCTTTGTTACTTTTCTCCCTTAGATGGATATTTCAAATGTAATCAATTTCTCTCCCTTAGAATATTGATTAACTTTTTCTTTCTGATTCTCAAGAACTTTTACCTTTATGGATAATGATATAATCTCTCCCTTTATCATATCTCTCCCTTATGATGATGAGATCATCTCTCCCTTTAGATCATCTCTCCCTTTATATGATAATGGAATCATCTCTCCCTTTGACAACAATGTCAAACCAAAAAAAACATCTATATCATGTTCCATTCCTTTACATAATATATTCCTTGAATTTCCCTATCCACCAACAATACAATGTCTCTAGTTTTCGATGCAGATATGTACCTTGCTATGTACATATATATCTATTGCTATCCATCTTAGTGTTTGCATCAACATGACTGATCTTCAGATTTGGTATAGGCTGATGCAACCTCCTAGTAAGCTTACTGACCGATAGACAAGGGTTGAACTCCTATTCTCTGTCTCAGGTACTCAAATGTATCCTTTGGTAATTGCTAGGTGAAAATATCAGCTAATTGTTCCTTTGATTGAACATATTCCAGTGTCACTTCCTTTGCTTGCACTTGTTCTCTCAGATAGTGATACTTGATAGCAATATGCTTAGTCTTAGCATGCATGACTGGATTCTTAGAAATGTTAATTGCACTGGTATTATCACAGTGGATATTTATTGGTTCAAGAATCTTCATATTCATACCTTCTAGCAATTGTTTGATCCATATGATATTGGAGCAATTTGCAGTAGCAGCCACATACTCTACTTCTGCAATAGAATGAGAGATGCATCCTTGCTTCTTGCTGATCCATGTGACAAGTCTATCACCAATGAAGAATGTTCCTCTAGTTGTGCTCTTTCAATCATCAATGTTTCCAGCCCAATCAACATTTGTATAGACTTGTAGCTCAAATTTTCCTTCTCTTTTGTACCATAAGCCATAGTCCTCGGTGTTCTTCAGATATCTCATAATTCTCTTGACAACAATCATATGTGATTCTTTGGGATTTGCAGAGAATCTTGCAATTATTCCAACTGTGTGTGCTATATATGGTCTGGTATGAACAACATACATCAGTTTTCCAATCATTGATCTATATAAGGTCTGATTTACCTCATTGGATTTGTCTTATTTTATCAGCTTACATCCGGTAGCCATAGGTGTTCCAACTGGTTTGGAATCTTCCATCATGAATATCTTTAGCACTTCCTTGATGTATTTGGACTGAGTGATGTATATGCCTTCATCTTGTTGAAGAACCTGTAGACCAAGAAAGAATTTGATCTCCCCAAACATAGACATTTCAAATTCCTTTCTCATTTCATTAAGAAAGGATTTTCATAACAATTCATTCCCCCAAAAATGATATCATCAACAAAAATTTCCGCAATCAGAATATTACCATCGGTATCTTCTTTTAAGTATAGATTGTTATTTTCACTTGTTCTAACAAATTTTATGCTAATGATATATGAGTGAAATCTTTCATACCAAGCTCTTGGTGCTTGTTTCAATCCATACAAGGCCTTATGTAGTCTACATACCATGTTTCTCTTGTCTGGATCAACAAACCCTTCCGGTTGTTCAATGTATACCTCTTCTTCTAGTATTCCATTTAGGAATGCAGATTTGACATCCATCTGGTATACCTTTAATCCTTTAAATGAAGCATAAGAAAGTAATATTCTAAATCCTTCTAGTCTAGCAAGGGGTGCAAAGGTTTCTCCATATTCAATACCTTCTTCTTGTTCATATCCCTTGCATAATAACCTTGCTTTGTTTCTTGTGACTTATCCATTCTCATTTAGCTTGTTTCTAAATATCCATTTGGTACCGATGAAATTCTTGTCATCTGTTCTCGGTACTAGTGTCCATGTATTCTTCTTCTCAATATGTTCTATTTCTTCATTCATAGCACTGACCCATTCTTCATTCTCAAGTGCAGCATTAACAAATTTAGGCTCAAAATCACAAAGTAAACATCTGGTGTTAAGTGACTTGCTTCTTGTTCTTTTTCCAACCTTTTTGTCTCCTGTGATTTGGTTCTATGGATGATGTCTTCTGACATACTTGGAAAGTTTTGGTTCAGCTCTGTGTTCATCATTCTGATCATCTTCTTGACTTTCATTCTCATCTCCATTGTTCAGAACATCATCTTGAGTATTATCCTGATTTTTGGTAATTGTAGCCAGATGCTCAAGTGCAATGTTATGATGCTTGGGAGTAACATACTATTACTTGGGTAGAGTTTCAAGTTCTGTATAAAAAAATCTGTTGTAGTCCTCTAGTTCCTTTTTACTTTCCTTATCATTCTTTTCTGTAAATTCATCTATTTTCACATTTGCACTTTCAATGATTTTGTTAGATGACTTGTTAAGACATTTATAAGCCTTGCTTTTGGTTGAATACCCTAGGAAGATACCTTCATCACTTTTGGAGTCAAGTTTTCCATGTCTATCATCCTTCAATATATAACATTGACTACCACAGATTCTAAAGTAACTTACATTGGGTGTATAACCATACCAAAACTTGTATGGTGTCTTCTTTGTGTCCTTCTTCAATTGTACTTTGTTTAGTGTGTAGACAGTAGTACTGACAACTTCCCTCTATAAATTTTGAGTGATACTTTTCTCAATCATCAATGTTCTTGCACAGTCAACAATTGATTTGTTTCTCCTTTCAGCAATTCCATTTTGTTGTGGTGTTCTCGGTGCAGAAACCTGTCTTTTAATTCCATGCTCATTGCAATAGTCGGTGAATTCTTCTGAAGTAAATTCCCCTCCTCTATCTCACCTTAAGCATTTCAATTTCTTTTCACTTTGTTTTTCTACCATTTCTTTATAGCATTTAAACATCTTAAATGCTTTTGATTTATCTTTTAAGAACATGATTGTCATCATTCTAGAATAATCATCAACAAAGAGAATAAAATACTTATCTCCATAGTAGCTCTTTGTCCTCATGGGTCCACATAGATTTGTATGGACTAATTATAGAATTGCATTAGATGTATGGGTTTTACTCTTGAAACTAGACTTTGTCATCTTACCTTTTTGACAATTCTTGCACATGATATGCTCGGGCTTAGTCATGCTCGGTAAGCCTCTGACATTCCTTTTG
>MU226016.1:516088-527020 GCA_018584345.1 Thuja plicata
AGAGCGTGTGCGCACACATGGGAGGCCCGCCGAGCGACCGGTACCTGTGAGTGAGCTATCCGAGACCTTGCATTTATTGGTAGTGAAGTTATTTAATGCTTTGGGGGGTAGATGGGGCATTTATGAGGGGAAATTTGAATTGCAGACTGGAGACGCCGGTTCTCTGAAAGATCCCAATTAGGAATTTGCTCTGCTGCTGCTATAATTTTTAATTAAATAAATTATGTTTTCCTGTAGAATTTTGTGATCTTATAGAGCTAGACAGAAGTTGTAGAATAATGTTGTTTCTTTTTGTATTTTTCAGAATATTTGAACAAGTAATGTAATAGACGAGATGAATAATGAAATAAGTTGAAACAGGCAAGATCATAGAAATAAATCAAAACTAATACAAGCATATTTCTGATTTATTATTATCCAGATTATTCCTAACGCACTGAGAAATGTGCTTACAATCAATATTGGCACTAACTATAGAAGTAAGAGGAAACACCAACCATTAACTCCAGCAATGAATGAACGGAAGTCTGCACCAATTCCAGCGTAGAATGTACCTGCTACAATGGTGGCCTATAGCTGCACAATCACGTCCCCCAGCTGGAAAATGCAACCACGCTGCTGAAACCCTTCCCCAAATGCCACTAAATCTCCTCAAAGAATAACGCCAACACTCCAATCAATACTGCCAATGCCACAAATCCGCTGCCAACTACTAGCTGAGGGCTACATCCTAGCTAGGACCAATACTGGGGTTTGCATCCTAGATGGAGAAATGCTCTACCAGAGCAATATCATACCAATAGTTTTCAATGTGCAAAAAGAAACCAAGAATTGGGTCTCAACTTCCTTATAACACCTTCCTACTTAGCTCGAACCCTAAAAGTGACTCAATGTGGCGTTTAGGTTTTAAATGTTATATTTCTCATTTTTAAGTTGCCAAGTGCATAGGAAATGACCTTTTTTCAAATATAAAGAAATATGTTCACCGAAAGGATCTAAGTCAAGAAAGTAATATTTAGGAAAGTCCAAGACCTTTCCAATGAGCTATTACACCAAGGGATATGCATCCAGATGAGGCCAAAAACCCCTTATTACTCCAAAATGGCTATAGACATAGCCTTATTTTAATTATTAAATGCTAACTTAGGATATATTTAAATATATTAAAAATATATCCCAAATAGCCACAAAATGCCCAACTAACCTCAGAAACCTCAAACTGGAACTGTCATCTGTCTGTGACTGATGTCAAAAATCAAAGATCAACTGGCAGTCTCATCCCTAAAATCTAGGGATGCTCCTAGAAACTAGGATACACACCCAAATCTCCTGAAACTAAAACCAAGGAATGGTCTCATGGAAGCCAACCCCAGAAAGTAGTCACACCTCCTAAAAAGTAGGAATTGCCACCTAAAATCAAGGAACTACTCCAGACTAGATCCTTACTGCCAGAGATGCCAAATCCTAACACCGAATGCCCAGACTGAGTCTCTAACCACCAATGCCAGCCTACAAGACTCCATAATAGGCTGACTCACATGTCTCTGCTAGACAGAGCTAAAGAGGGGACATGACAGTCCTCCCCTCTCAGAGATTCTTTCCCACAAGCAACTGCAAAGTTGGATGCTGCAAAATAGTCTCTCCCTCCCAAGTAATGTCCTCTATGGGAAGACCCCTCCAGCAAACTAAGTACTCCCAAATCACTCTGCTCCTCAATCGGTGTTCCCTCTCATCCAAGATCTCCTTAGGAACCAATGTCAACTTACCTTCCTCATCCAAGGGAGGCAGAACCAGAGATGCTACAATATGTTGCCCCAGTGCCTTTTTCAGACAGGACACGTGGAACACATTATGAATCCTACTATCAAGTGGTAACTCAATCTCATAAGAAACCTCTCCAACATGCCTGAGAATCCTATATGGCCCGTAAAAATGAGGTTTGAGCTTCTTAGCTCCACTCCTTTTAAGGGTTCTCTGTCGGTAAGGCTACAGTCGTAGGAAAACCATATCATCCACCTCAAACACCCTCTCAGTTCTATGTCGATCAGCGTAGACCTTTTGTTTATTCTGTGCCTGCTGCAAATTCTCCCTGAGAACTTTCATGATATTCTAGTTTTCTTGTAGCCAATCTTGTGCCAATGGAGTCTTGTTGTCTCCTACAACCAGATCCACAAATGATAATGCCTCGTAACCATATAGAGCTCTGAAAGGAGTCATAGCAATAGACATATGGTAAGTAGTATTGTAACAATACTCTCCCAAGTACAACCAACGCACCCATGCCTTTTGTTGTCCTGCCACATAACTGCGCAAATACCCCTCAACCCACTTATTAACAATCTCAGTCTGCCCATCTGTCTATGGGTGGTAGCTGGTACTAGGTGTCAATTCTGTACCTACGAGCCTAAAAATTTCTTGCTAGAATGAACTCACGAATCTACTATCCCTGTCACTCACTATGGTCTGGGGAAGACCATGGAATCTAAACACCTCTCTGAAAAATAGCTCCGCTACCTGAGATGCTGTAAAATCAACTGCAATAGGAAAGAAGTGGGCATATTTAGTTAGCCTGTCCATGACAACGTAGATACAATCTTTCCCCTGAACCCGAGGAAGATCTGTAATGAAATCCATAGAGATTCCCGTCCACTTCTGTTCCGGTATGGGTAAGGGCTGTAACAAACCAGCAGGAAAAGTATGCTCAGATTTATTTTGTTGGCATGGCATACACTCACGGACATGGCGTAGTACATCATCTTTGAGACCCTTCCAAGAGAATCTTTCCCGAACTGCCCTGTAAGTCTTACCATACCCTGGGTGTCCTACAGTAGGAGTATCATGGTAAGCACGTAGAATCTGTTCCTTCAACTGAGAACCTGGAACAAGATATACCCTGCCTTTGTAGTAGATGACATCATCCACCATCCTGTACCTATCATCCAATATCACTCCATCCATGACCTCACAAGCATGCTGATTTTTGGAGTACTCAACTAAAAGTTGAGCCTTCCAATTAGCTGAAATCTCACTCAATGAACATAGGGCAGCAAGTGATGGTTTTCTAGAAAGTGCATCAGCCATTGTGTTATTCTTCCCCTTGATGAATTTTATGTCAAAATCATATGCCTGCACCTTGCTTACCCACTTTTGTTGTCTATCATTAAGCTCTGTCTGATCAAGAAAATATTTCAAACTATTATGGTCCGTCCTCACCATAAATTTGCTGCCAATAAGATACTGTCTGAATTTGGCTAATGCATGCATGATAGCCAACATTTCCTTGTCATATGTGGAATAAAACCTCTCATTATCCCGCAGCTTCCTACTCTCGTAGGCAATGGGGTGTCTTTTCTGCATCAATACCGCCCCTATGCCTTCACCTGAAGCATCACACTCAAGTATAAATGGCTGCGAGAAGTCGGGGAGTGCCAAAATGGGACAAGTGCTCATAACCTCCTTGAGTCTCTCAAAGACTCCCTGTGCCTGCTCTATCCATCTGAAGGCTCCCTTCTTTGTGAGATCTATTAGGGGTGCTGCCAATTGAGAGAATCCTCTCATGAATCTCCTATAATAGGCACATAAATCGAGGAACCCCCACAGCTCCGTAATGTTCCTGGGAGAGGGCCAATTGCAAATTACCTAAATCTTCTCCTCATGCACTTTCACTCCCTCTACACTGATCATGTGACCCAAGTATAGAATCTCTCTGAGTTCAAATTCACATTTAGACAACTTAGCAAATAGAGATTGATTATCCATAATGCTAAGCACCTCCTTAATGTGTCTAAGATGATCCTCCCATGTCTGACTGTAAATTGATATGTCATCAAAAAACACCATAACTAATTTTCTCAACTGCTTGTTGAAGATTTGGTTCATACAGGACTGGAAGGTGGCAGGTGCATTAGTGAGAACAAAAGGCATCACTAGAAATTCATAGTGCCCATAATGACAATGGAAAGCAGTCTTGTGCACGTCCTCATCCCGCACGTGAATCTAATGGTAGCCTGAGTGGAGATCAATCTTTGAGAAGTAGATAGCTCCATGTAGCTCATCTAACAACTCGTCAATGCATGGAATGGGGTACCTATTCTTGATTGTCTTTTTGTTCAGGGCTCTGTAATAAATACACATTTGTAAAGTTCCATCTTTTTTCTTGACCAGCACCACAGACGAAGCAAAGGGGCTAGAACTAGGCCGAATGAATCCCATGTCCAATAACTCATGAATGGTCATCTCAATTTCATCCTTGTATGCTCTAGGATTACGGTATGGAGTGGTAATCACTGGTTTAGCTCCATCCTCCATCTCTATTCCATGCTCAAACCCTCTGTCAGGAGGTACACCAGAAGGTATGTCACCAAAGACTCTGCCATGCCAATCCATTACTGACTGAATGTCAACATGGAATGTCCTGTCATCCTGAGGCGTGGGTGTTTTAGACCTTACCAAATAATGTGTGGCCCAAATTACATCATTGTGTCTAATAATGGTCTCCATCCTGTGAGAAGACACCTCCTTAGGTCCACCATCTGAGGCTGCCCTCAAGATTACCTTCTTCCCTCCAGCCAAGAACTCTAACTGCATGTGGTGGTGATCAATAATATACCTCCCAATACCCTGTAACCACTACATACCCAAAACCACATCATAATCCTCTAATGGAAGAATATAGAAGTCATCTGTCAAGGTATAATCTCCCATATGTATGCTAAGCTGAGGAATCCTCCTAGTGTAGCCCAAAATAGCACCATCTGCAACCTTTACCCCAAATCCATTGAATACCTCAGATTGTAACCCTCGTCACTCAACCAACTTCTGATCAATGAAGTTGTGAGTGGCCCCTGTATCTACCAAACTCATGACTCGTTGTCCCTGTACTGTACCTTTCATTCAGAAGGCATGAAACCTGGGATAACTGGAAAGAGTAGCCATAGTCACTTTGGCTGATGCCAAGGGCTCAGAAGTGTCTAACTCCAACTGTGGTCATTCCAGCTCAATCTCCTCTGGGCTATCCTCAGTATCAGTGGCTGGAATCTCCTCATCTCCCATCTCAGATGTCACCTCAATCAAGTAGGATTTGCCTTTACCAAGACAACGGTGTCCCGGCTCCCACGACTCCTTACAAAAGAAACATAGCTTCCTCCTTCTCAAATCATTCCTCATCTCCAGATCCATCCGTGGAGGTCTAGAAGAGGGTCCACCTTTCCCCTGGGAAGTGTTTTCCTTCTAAGGAGGCCGAGAATCCCTGAAAGGTTTCTTATCAGTCTGATAAGAAGTAGGGGTAGTGTCTAGTCTCAAGGTCACATCAATGGCCTCCTTAAGAGTATCTGGCCTGAATGCTCATACCAACCCCTTAAGCCTGTCCTGCAGTCCCTCTATAAAGAGCATCATGCTACACCTCTGAGGCATATTAGGTACCATGACTGCAACACACTGGAACTCATTAATATAAGTCTGTACTTGTCCTGACTATCTAAGATGCGCCAGTTCCCTATAGTAAAGTTTTGTGTCCTTGCAGTCAAATCTGGTAATGAGCCTCTCAGTAAATTCTGCATAGGATTGGACCAGGGCGTGGTCCTGTGTGACTAACCCATGATGCCACCAGTCGTAGGCAACTCCGTCTAAATGTAGGACAGCGAAGTGTATAGCCTCTCTCTTAGGCATGGGTCTCAAGGACAAATAAACATCTAGTTTGTGCACCCAAGCTCGTGCACTAGCACCACTAGTGCCATCATATGTAGCCAATGTGATTTTTTTGGTAGCCCTATTGAGATCATTGTTCTGTTGGGGCCTCTGTCCCCTATCACCTCATAATCTGGTAGAATCTCTCCACTGTGCACAATATTGGGGAAGAGGAAAAACATCCCTAACCTCCGGAGGTAAGGCTCTCCACTCAGCAGTAGCTGCCATAACTAAATCCTGAAATCCCACCCCGGGTGGCTCTACCGGTTCTGGTTGCTCACCGGGTCTAAACTGTGGAAGCAAGGGCCTATCCCTACCAGTTATACGATGTCGTTCATGTCTATGGGAATGAATGGAGCTCCCTGCTGAAGTATGGGATCTGTGACTATGCTGACTTCCTGTAACTGAAGCTAACCTGCTTCATCCCGGCCCGCCTCTATGCCTACCCAACTCCAATCGCTCCAAGGTGTCCTATAACCTGTCTAAGGTCTGAACTATCCTGGGCTGCGTAGTGATAAGAGTTCGCATCAACTCTCTATCTTTATCCTCATCCTCCTGGTTACGTCTGGCACCTCTTTGTTCATCTGCCATAATGGTTTCCTGTTCTGTACCAATTTCTAACTCGTATTGAGCTCTCCTGCGAGTGTAGTATCTGTGTGTATCAGCTCCACCAGGCTGCATAGAAGTCTCTTATTCCTCGATCGATGATTTCCCAATCTCTGATATAAATTAATATAATATTTCCTGAAACCTGTCGAGATTAATTCTCTCAAACCCTACAGGCTAGCAGGATGCCAGCTCTGATACCACTGAAAGATCCCAATTAGGAATTTGCTCTGCTGCTGCTATAATTTTTAATTAAATAAATTATGTTTTCCTGTAGAATTTTGTGATCTTATAGAGCTAGACAGAAGTTGCAGAATAATGTTGTTTATTTTTGTATTTTTAAGAATATTTGAACAAGTAATGTAATAGACGAGATGAATAATGAAAAAAGCTGAAACAGGCAAGATCATAGAAATAAATCAGAACTGATACAGGCAGATTTATGATTTATTATTATCCAGATTATTCCTAACGCATTGAGAAATGTGCTTACAATCAATATTGGCGCTAACTGTAGAAATAAGAGGAAACACCAACCATTAACTCCAGCAATGAATGAACGGAAGTCTGCACCAATTCCAACGTAGAATGTACCTGGTGCAATGGCGGCCTATAGCTACATAATCACGTCCCCCAGCTGGAAAATGCAACCACGCTGCTGAAACCCTTCCCCAAATGCCACTAAATCTCCTCAAAGAATAACACCAACACTCTAATCAATACTGCCAATGCCACAAATCCGCTGCCAACCACTAGCTGAGGGCTACGTCCCAGCCAGGACCAATACTAGGGTTTACGTCCCAGATGGAGAAGTGCTCTACCAAAGCAATATCGTACCAATAGTTTTCAATGTGCAAAAAGATACCAAGAATTGGGTCTCAACTTCCTTATAACACCTTCCTACTTAGCTCGAACCCTAAAAGTGACTCAATGTGGTGTTTAGGTTTTAAATGTTATATTTCTCATTTTTAAGTTGCCAAGTGCATAGGAAACGACCTTTTTTCAAATATAAAGAAATTCATTCACCGAAAGGATCTGAGTCAAGAAAGAAATATTTAAGAAAGTCCAAGACCTTTCCAACGAGCTATTACACCAAGGGATATGCATCCAGATGAGGCCAAAAACCCCTTATTACTCCAAAATGGCTATAGACATAGCCTTATTTTAATTATTAAACGCTAACTTAGGATATGTTTAAATATATTAAAAATATATACCAAATAGCCACAAAATGCCCAACTAACCTGAAACTAGAACTGTCACCTATCTGTGAGTGATGTTAGAAATCAAAGATCAACTGGCAGTCTCATCCCTAAAATCTAGGGATGCTCCTAGAAACTAGGATACACACCCAAATCTCCTAAAACTAAAACCAAGGAATGGTCTCATGGAAGCCAACCCCGAAAAGTAGTCACACCCTCCTAAAAAGTAGGAACTCCCACCTAAAATCAAGGAACTGCTCTAGACTGGATCCTTACTGCCAGAGATGCCAAATCCTAACACTGAATGCCCAGACTGAGTCTCTAACCACCAATGCCAGCCTACAAGAGTCCATAATAGGTTGACTCACATGTCTCTGCTAGACAAAGCTAAAGAGGGGACATGACATTCTCAAACCAGCATCTGCGAGGACGTCAATCCCTAGATCGACATCTTCACAGACGCTGATCTTCGGATCAGCGTCTCCAGAGGTGACGGTGCCGGACTGGCATCTTTGAAGATGTCAAACTCAGACCTGCGTCTTCGAAGATGGTGGTCTACAGGAAAGGACATCGAAGATGCTGGTGTATGAACCGGTGTTTTCAGCTGAACTGACGTCTGCAACTAAAAGGGCAAACGCCAAGAGGGGGGAAATGGAGGGACCCGGCAGGGGTCGGGGATGGGTCAGCAAAAGACCTAGGGATAAGATGCCCCACTTTGGGAGGTTTTAGACTAGGACTAGAAGAAAAGGTGACTAACATGGTGGATTTTTGGAATTCTTGCAGTAGCAGTTCCCACCATTAGGATCGCGAGAGCATTGGCCTCCTACCATGGAGTTGGAGTCGCAGCTGATGGAGGATGACTGGGGGTTATTAGATGTAGTTGGGTTGGACTATGTGCCCCGTTGGCCTAGGTTACAAGCACATAATGGGATGATGAATGCGTTGATCGAGCGGTGGCATAGTGACACCACCACCTTTCACTTGCCTACTGGAGAGGCGACCATTACTTTGGAGGACGTTTGGCGAATTCTGCGGATACCTGTCTGAGGGGCGATTCCTCAATACCGGTTGGAGGACAGTGACCATTATATGGATATTACTTTCAGGCATCCAATGAGGTAGATTCTGACATACCAGACCAGGATGCCCTGGCAGCCAACAGTTGACAAGAGATTGAGGCGGATAGCTCTTTATCTGGTGAGATTGATCGGGGGACGTATGTTAACTGATCTGGCGGGACACGATTTGGCATGGGATGGTCATGGGCACTAGCATAGATGTTGGAGGAGGGGATCTCTTATTGCTGGGGGTATTTTGTCCTAGGACAGCTATACCATGATCTACACATGGCTGCGTACCGCGAGGCACGCAACATGGGTACCGGAGTGACCTTGATGTTAGTGTGGGCTTGGGAGCACATTGCAGTGTTCTGACCTATGAGATTTAGGGATTCATGACAGTCTAGGGAGCCCTATGCTTGTAGATACAAGCTTCCCTTGAGATACACCTCCTTCAGCCAGACGGGATATTGGCGGTGACTCTTAGATGAGGTACAGGTTTTCTGCTGGACCCCATACAGACTATGTGAGCCATGGGGAGCTATAGACAGGGTGGCAAGAGTGGAGGATGGGTTTGAGGTATTTTTGTACCTATCATACATTTAGACCGATTGCTTTCTACTGGGGAGGACCATCCACCAGACAAAGAGGTACAGACCATCCAAGGCCATGCAACAGTTTGGGCTGCAACAGGGAGTGGTGGCAGAGGATGCCTTACATCCTCATGTCACCAGGGAGGTAGGGACATGGGGGAGGTATACAGATGCTCTCACAGTGAGGGCATCCTGGAGGGACATGGTACAGATTGATTTTGTGGCGCAGCCAGACATTACAGATGCAGGGATGACTCCAAAGTACGCAGCATGGTGGGCTACACACCATTGAGAATGACAGACCCAACTTAGGTGGCTACTCATGAGCAGCCGATAGGGGACCTGGATGTGGATGATGGTACAGAGATCAAGGACGCCCCAGAGACCTTGACAGTAGGTCAGAGGAGGAGGTTGCAGAGACAGTTGAGACCTCGAACAGAGGCACAAGTAGTGGCAGGGTAGGATCAGGGGCCACAGGGGCCCCCACAAGCACAGATACAGGTGCAGCCATAGGTATAGGCACCACCAGTGCCACCATAGGTATAGGGGCCACCCGCAGGATATGTAGCATAGGAGACCTATGATACTATCATCGCAAAGCGTGATAGTCTTCAGATAGAGTGCACAAGATTGCGAGGTTTACTAGACATGGAGATGGTGTCTGACACGAGTCTGCACATAGAGATTGCCTAGATACAGGGGTTATTGACTGCAAAGACAGCACGAGCTGACAGGGCAGAGGGTGCATTGGACACTCTTCAGGGTAGGGTGGACTCAGGAGAGTTTTTTATGGCGGATCTGACACAGGATGTTGGAAAGCTACGTACCGAGATAGGTACTCTTATGGGCCAGTTGGATAAGCTAACCCTGCGGATGGAGAAAGCTACTGAGCAGATTGTGACATTGACCTCAGAGAGGGATGCAACACTGTGACGGGCGGAGGTGTACAGGGATGAGTGCGACATTACTAGACAGGCAGTTGTAGCAGGTGGGGTCGGGCAGGTGGTGGTCGAAGCATTCATGGCTCATAGAGATGCGAACAGGGCAGGCAAGGAGGCATCCCATTACAGAGCACTATACCATCATCTATTTCCCGAGGGATAGAGACGAGACTACTCAGAGAGGTCACGTTCTCAGAGCACAGTGCGGACTTTGACATCGCAGGGATCAGTGGGGATGCCACCACATCCACCACCAAGGCATGGAGGTGGATCATCACAGCCACCAGTATGATTCATCGGAAGATTATATGACACACGGTTTTGCATTTTTGAGATTATACATGTATATTGGCACCGAGGTGCACGTGATGTATTTTATTGACAGACATTGATATATGTATTTGATTAATGAGGACTCTTATGATGCTTATGATGTATGATCTATATGATGTGTGATGCATAGGACTATATGATTACTGACATTTGATGCTTGCAGGATGTGATGTATATGGATGACCTAATTATGTATATATGATGTATGTCTTATGCAGGATGGATGATGCTCATATATATATGATGTGCTGATGTGTGTGGATGCAGGATGTGATGTGTTTTTATGATGTATGCAATATATATGCTGATGTTTTATGAATATGTATAGGAATGCCAGATGAACCTAAATGACGTTTTAACAAATGCAAGACTAAAATGAATCTAAACGAATTGATTATGCAAGTGGTACATGAATCTAAATGTTGTAATAATGTGAGATGATAAAAATGGATGAATGTAAGATGAACCTAAAATGGATGAATTATGCAAGATGAATTAAATGGATGAACTATGC
>MU226016.1:572314-588104 GCA_018584345.1 Thuja plicata
TTGTGAATATGTCCATATTTGTCACATTTGTAACATTTTACCTTGGAAAGATCTCTTTTATTGAATTGTTTCCCACTATTTGACTGTTTGAATTTTCTCTTCCTTTTCTGAGGTGTTTTTTTGTTGCTAAAAGTGTTAATGTGAAGAGCTTGTATTTCATTTTCATTACTAGATCCCATTCCTCTTGAAATCAGTCTGGATTCCTCTTGAGTACAATCATTCTTTAGTTGCTTGAATTTAGGTAATGGTGGTCTAGTGCTTATACATTGAATGAAGGTTTCCCATGAGGTGGGTAAACCTTTGAGAGCAATTAGGGTGAGTTCAGAGTCTTCTACTTTATTTCCAATGCAAAGGAGTTGATCTCTTATTTCGGAGATTCTCAGAAAGTATGAAGTAATAGTTTCTCCTTTGTTCATTTTCATTTTATATTTTATCTGCTTAGATTCTCTAGGGTTTATATTTTATCTCCTTTTAATAACCTTGCTGCTCTGATACCATGTTAAGGAATATTGATCAAAAGATAAAACTAAATTGCTGTAGTAGAATATAATTGCCTTTTTGATTATATATTCAATTATAACCATACTAATATATATATTATATATATATATATATCATGATTGTCTCATCATTTATTAAACACGAACGAATAATACTTTAACAGGAAGTGCTTCTATTTTCCAACTATACATTTAGCCCCCACTTTAGCAAGAGTATGGACTCGCTGCAAACTCTTGGTAAAGTAGATCATAAAGAAAAGATAATCTTATCGAAACCAAAAGGGACAAAGGAATCCCCAAGCCCCCAGGGACTTAAGTATTTACCAACCGTAAGATCACAATAAGAGAAAAATCACCAGTCAAAGAGAAAAGGAGAGAGAATGTGATTACCTCGCCCAATGAGAACCTAGGTCTCATTGTGAGTCACACAAGGAAAAAGTGCAACTGGAAAGATGGAGTTGAACCGCCTAGTGAATGTGGCTACTCACTAGTTAACCCATCAGGGTTTTACCCTTAGGGATATTATACTCCAAAAGAGAAAATCCAAAACATAGAAAGATCCACTCTTAAGGACACCTTCCGTCCTTAAGGGATCAAAACATTGTAAATTGAAACTTGAGGGATCAAGAAAACCTATAAGGTAAAAATCCATGCTTTAAGGATTAGTCTTTAATCCATAAAGGGAGAAAAGTGTTTAAGTTTTGAAAATATTTTGAAAGTGCATGTGTGCAAAAAGTGAGTAGAGTGTATGCCCCCACGTTAAAGTCATTATTAACACTTTAACAGGAGCAATGGCTTTAACGTAAACATAAACAACTCCACTGATTACATTTCCACTACGAGATGCCCCAAGCGAAGACAAATCAAGGTAAATACCACACACAAAAGGGATCTACCTACCGTGGGGTCAGTATGATCATAAGATAATATGTATGTATAGATTTGATATTATTGCAAATGAATTGACATCATTCCCCAAATAAAGTAGAACTACAATCACGATGGAGGAAAGAAAATGCAAGTTACGAATAAGAGTCTTTTCAGACCACAACATGGAGACCAAAAAGAATCAATGCTACCATGTCGCAAATCCAAGCGGACTACACAAGGAAAATATTTATGAATAATAGCATAGGTACAACATAACATGAAAACAAAATATAGAAGAATAGAGATACATATAGAGGAGTTGTACAACAGGTTCGATTCCTTTATCACCTTGCACCAACAAAGTAACAAGGGTCGTATAAAAGAATCTAACAAACATTTAGCAAATACATTACGAGAGAAGCACAATACAACAAGAAAACACATAAAAAGCTACCACGGAGGACAAGCCAATCAAGCACATTGCCTACTCTCCCCATCTTGGTTTATATCATTTAGGAAAGGTGGGCAACTTACAAGAGGGACTATATCCAATATAGTAGGAATAATAGCCAGTTCCAAACAAGGATCCTCTTGAGAATCGTGATGTTCGATACTAGGTGTAATTATCAGTTGTGTGGAAAGCATATGAGGTAAATTAGTATCAAGATCAATAGTCTCATATTCATCATTAGCATCAATAGGATCATCAAGAGTATCTTCTTCATCAAGATTAATCGAAATAGAATCTAAGATGCAAATAAAATCATCATAATCATTCATCTTAACATCATTATGAACATTAAATTCCTCCAACACATTAGGCATATGATGGTCAAAAGAAGGTAAAGAATTTTGAAGAACAGAGGCATGGGCCCTAGCATGAGCTCGACACTTCTTATGACGTTCATCGAGAGATTTGTTACATTTTGTCTTGTTTGAAATATGTTGAGAACTAGGAGGAACAACAACTAGTTCTGTCATAGGTTTTATAGGAGGATTAGTAGGACTCTCGGTAGGCTGAAAAGTGATACTAGGAGTTTGATTAACAAAAATATAAGTAATGGATAAAGGAGGTATAAAAGGCGTAGGTAAAAGAACACGGTTAAGATCCATCCGAGGCATGCTTAACTTGAGAATCTTGTGATGTTTATAGGCTTGATATGAGTGAAAAAGGTTATCAGGTTGAGAAGGACATGAATTAGGTAATGAAGGCCAAAAGAAGTCAAGGGTAGCACAATCCCTATGCCTGGAAGGTTGATGTAAACTATGATTAATCATTTTCACCTCTTCATAATGAATGAACTTAATATACTTATGGATAGGAGAAGCAATGACACACATGGTAGTCAACCAAGGCAAACCAAGCTTAACTTGAAATTGAATAGAAGTAGGGACAAAAACGAAGGTAGTGTCCATAATTTTACCACAAAGTTCAACAGGTAGGTTAATAGAACCAAATGATGGATAGAGAAAACCATTACAAGTTTGGATCCACACATAAGATGTATCATAATAATCAAGTTGTAAGTTCTTCATAAAAAAGTTCTCTTCAGTGATGACATTGACTAAGGAAGTAGGATCAACAAGAAAAGAATGCGTAGGTATCTTAGCAATCCTAGCATAAATGTAGAGGGGACCATAAGGAGCCTTAATAGTCTCATAATCATCAAAGGTGATCGAGAGTTATCGAGGTCTTTTATCCTTAGGTTGTTTTGAAGGTTTAGATTGAGGTTTCAATTTAGGTTGAGGTGGAAATTGAAGTTGAGGTTGAGATGGAGGAACTTGAATAGGAGGTTGAGATTGAGGCTAGGGTGGAGGGACATGTTGAGACAAAAAAACATGCTCCACATTTTTAACAATATGATTGAGATCATCCATCTTTGAATCATAAACAATGTCCACAGAAGATGACTGAATAATGGTATTAGTATCATGTGCAGACAAAGGGTTCACATAGATTTGAAGGTTTTGATTAGGAGGAGAGACAGATTTTTTCCCACTACCATCAAAATTATCAACATATAAAGTATTAGAATCAATTAAATCTTGAACCTTATGTTTTAGAGAATAACACTTCTCAGTATCATGGCCATTCTAGCGATGGTATTGACAAAAGGCTTTGGGATCAAAGGATTTTGATGCCATCGTAGTAGGAAGAAGAGGTCGAATAAGAGGCAAAGTAATCATATTAGCAGCCAACAATTTACTCATAATAGAATGTAAAGATTTAGAAAGAGGAGTAAACGTACGATTTAAACAAAAAGCAGTGGATGCAAAAGTGACATTGTGGGGTGCAACAACAACTTGATCAACAACTGCATTTGCTTGTTTATTAATTTTGACATTGTTGTTAGGCTTCTAAAACTTGTTGGGATTAGGAGCAACATCACTCTTATCAGCTGGAACAGGAGCCATTGGAGTGTTTCTCTCAAATTGAATCACTTGTAATTGATAATGATGAAGCACTGCACAAAGTTGTTGAAAAGAGGTAAATTCAGTAAGCAAAATCTTATCTCTACTATATTTTTGTAAATTTGAAATAAACATATGCTGAATATCAATATCAGGAACATGATAATAAATTTGAGCATACAAGTTCTTAAATCTACCAATAAATTCAGTTAATTTTTCTTTAGTATTCTATTTACAATGCATCAAATTAGTTAAGGACACTTGCAAACCAATGTTATTTTGGAACTATTGAATAAAGGTATTAACAACTTTTGGAAAAGAAATACTAGAATAAGGAGGCAAGGAACAATACCATTGCAAGGCCTTATTACGAAAGGTTCTAGCAAACAACTTGGCTAAAATCCTATGGTCATGAGCATAGTCACTACAAAGGATTTGAAATGTTTTAACATGAGTGACAGGATCTCCCTTACCATTGTAATTCTCAAAACAAGGCATATCGATTTGCTGAGGGAATGAGCATGAATAATGTCTAGGGATAAAGGACTACCCATGTCACATGTAGGAATACTAAACTTGGACTGAGTTAAGGATGCAAGTTATTATTGTAAAGAGGACATAGTTTGAGCCAGACTAATGATTGTGGAATCATTAGAAGAAATAGGAGGCATAGAAACATTAGGAACACTAGGAAAAGTGTAGGAAGCAACGAGAATAGAAGACACAACCGATGAGACACTTGGAACCACAGTTGGAAGAGGATTGGAATAAGTAAAAGGAACACTATGGTATGGAGGTAGGTAAAGACATTGGTGGAACACTCGCATGAAGAGATGGAAGTGGAAGATTTGAAGCTAGAGGATTGGAAAATGTAAGAGATGTAGTCACTAAAGGAGGACTATAAGTAGGATTGCTAGATAAAGGAATAAAATAAGGTTCCACACTAGTGACAGGAGGAGTAAATCCTAAATCTTAAGCTTCTTGAGCTAAAGGTTTAACATTTAAATGCACAAGATGAGTAATACCACGAAAGAGATTAACACCTTGATCACTATCATGAAGGACTTTCTTAAGAGCCTCTATAGCTTGGATAGAATCTTGATTATGGTTTTCTTGAATAAACCAATTTCCCATTTTATCAAGTTTAGTTGACAGTTTTTGGACATGTTCAGGAGGAACTCTTAAAGCATCATCCTCATCATGAGGTGAGTGAGAAGAGTTATGCTCTGTAGAAGGATTGGAATCACGAGTGATCAAATTGTCATTCGGGATCCTAAGGAAAGGAGAGGAAGACTCAGGATCAAAGGAACCCATAAGTCTGCGACTTCTTCTAACCGAAATATTATAGGTAGGACTAGAGGTAGTAAAGCTCATACACCAATGCAATGTAAATGAACTAAACTAGGAAAATGTAAATTCAAAAACATAAAAGAAGGCTAATATAATATGCATGAAAGATCTAACATGAAATGTGAATCTAACACCAAAAAGAAAGAGTTGTCTATCGCGGGTTCACCAAAATGTAAAGATATAAAATATGTGATATGTGTATATATGAGAAGAGATGAAATGTAAAGGATAAAATAATGTTGATTGTGATATGTGTGTGGAAAGGGATAAATATGGAGAGATATGTGTGATGATGGTATCGAGGAGAAGATAAGATTCTCTTCTTAGCCCCAAATTTCACAAAGGAAAGATCCACTTTGATGAACCATAAGAAAATGATTGATGCACAAATGCATCAATCGATCAGAAATAAGAAGGAAGAAGAAAGCCTTACAATCCCAAATAATGGATGAAGAGTATATAATGGAATTTATTGAGACCTTAATTGAAATGAATTGAAGACAAGTACTAACCTCAAAATATAGCAGATCTGGAAAAGCCTATTTTCTGATGTCTGTGTTGAGTCTCGGGAAATTTTGCAATCAAATCTGGAACAGAAACGCAGAGACAGACAAAACCCATAAATATTTTCATTTTATGAGTCAGGTCAACCTTAACCTCTTTGCAGGGACGCAATCGTACCCAAGAATGTTGATCTCAACTTGCACTGCTCTGACAACAAATTTGTTTGTAGATCCCAGAAGTTGGCCGAAAAGGGTATCCAAATCTGCTCTTAGATTTGTTGTCCTGTACCTGTACCTGCAAGAAAATGGTTTTGTTTCTTGGGGGGGGGGGAGGGGTTTTCCTTGGTCAAACCCCAGTTTTGGAATTAACCTTAAAGTATAATTGAAATTGCATAAATAAACAATGCAAATAAACCAATTCACCTTGCTTGTGTAGAAACCCTTGTGGCGGATTCGAATCCTTGGATCCACAAGTATGTATGCACCAAATTAATGTAGAATGTAGAATGTAGGATGTAGGATGTCTCAAATCAATTGCTTGTAGATCTTCAACACCAATCGTTAATGGATCTTGGAATAGGAAGACACTTGCATGGATGTGGATGGATAAATCTTTAACAAGAGGGCTCCATAGAGCTTGAATCCTTCAATGGCTACCAATGGATCTCCTTGATGGATTGAATGTTTGAACGTCTTTGAATGCTTGAATGCTTGAGAGTAGATGCTTGCTTGAATAGATCATGCATAGAGTTTGGATGGATGAAATTGCTTATTGCATCTTAGTGAAAACGAGAGGAGAAGGCTTCCTTATATACCAATCTAGGGCACAATCTTCTAGAGAGGCCTACATAGGAGAATTAAATTCCAATTAGACCTATACCCTTAGAAGTAGACCTATATTAAATATAATTTCAAGATTTGTTGCCTTGAAGACTGAAACAGCCGACCCAAAAGCGAGAATTAAATCTTTCCAAAGCTCGACATCTGAAAACCCTGAAAACAAAAAAATTGGACCCTGGGTCAGGGTCGAGTTCGACTTTGACCTAGGTCAGGGTCGAGGTCAACCTTGACCTAGGTCAGGGTTGAGGTTGACCTTGACCTAGAAGGCCGACCTTGACCTTGAGGTCAAGAAACTCAGATTTGCAGATCAGGGTAACAAAAATAGGCCAGAGAGAAGTGGAAAATGGGGCAGAATAGGGGAAAAGATAGATCCAAGTCAGAGACCCATTCAAGGAGCTTGACATGACCCCAAACCACTTACTTAGAGGTCTAAACCAATCCAAAATGGAAGTCCTTCCATTTTCTGACTATACAAAAATAGGTCATCCAGACCCAATATACATAAAGCGGTCCACTCCAATAGAAAGAGAGGACCCAAATATATCACAACACATTCCCCCAAGATAGATCCAATGGTCCACACATTAACCAAGGCCATCTCCAAAATGTAGCACGTGAATAGGAAATTAAAGCTTGTAGAACAAGTGATCAAAAACCATCTTCCAAAGGAATCCTGAGTCATGCATAAAAGGTGACAATAGACATTAAGGTCCCCAAAAATGACTATGAAGCTAAGATCAAGAAATTGGATGATACTATCTACAATGTGCACCAAAAGTTAGAGATTTATGGTTAATGCGAGCCAGTCTTCAATGCCGAATAGTGTAGAGAGGCTCAAGATCCTTAACAATAATTTCAAGGATTTGAAGGTGTTTGCTCTGAATAAAAGAGGCTTTACTAATGGAGGAAATAATAATAATGTGGGAAAGGGTCTAAAGGATAATGTGAATACTCTGGAAGCTGTTCAGGAAGGGAGTATTGTTGCTTCTTAGAGTCATGTCACTTTGAGAGGCACGACCCTTCTACTAGGACTCGTAGCCATTCTAAGTAGGATGAGGACCAGTCAAAGATTATTAGAGAGGTGTCGACTTTTATAACCATATGCTTAACAAAGACTTGAATACGATTCGTATTTTGAAGGATCTTCAATAATGTTCTTCTTTTTGCTTTGTTTCATGTGATTTTGTTGCTGGTTTGTTATTTTTTTGCTAATGGGTTCTTAACGCCTTCTGTTTAGGAATAACTTGCAGATGATCTCATGAATTGTGGAAATATACTTGCTCTTAAAAAAACAACTAATAAAAATAAACAAAATGATATTAAAATTAAACCAAAATAATACAAATATACAAAAATTCTTACAAATATATAAAATCATTTGACTCATCTTAAAATTAAATCATTGACTTATAGATGATTGCAGTCTCTTAAGTCAACGCTCTTATTGAATAGATAAATAACAATGAATGATATTAGAAAAAAACATTCACAAACATATGAAAGTCATATACATAAATTCAATTATTTTATCTTTTTGATAATTTAAATATTTTCTAATTGCTATTTTGATCCTTCCCAATCCTTAATTCCTAATGATCATCTTAAAAAAATAAATTATGTTTAAATACCATGAAAAAAACACTCACTTGAAATATTTCTTAAATTACTCCATAATAATTTAAATTATTACATCTAAATCCTAAGATCATTACTTCATAATAATTTAAATTATTACATCTAAATCCTAAGATCATTCTAGACATCTTAAATTTAAACCAAAAAAATAATACAAACATATAATAAACACAAAGTTAAAAATATTAAATAAATATTACTAATTCCAACATTACAAATTCATGCAACTCAACATAATATCTAAACACTACAGATAAAATCCAACCCACAAAATATAAAACACGTGTTAATCCAACCCAAACAGACAGTTCAACACCCAAATCACAGTCAATTAATTTAATTAAATAAAGCACAAAGTGCTCCCTTTACAAACAGGACGCTATTTTAAAGGTCTTGTTATTCTGAGCTCTCCCATTGGCTCTTCGTTCTCCTCCATCCAATGAAAAGCTTTCCTGGCTGGTCAAAATCACCGCCAGAAAAATATCGCCTCAGAACGTAAACTCTCAGAACTCCCTCAAAACATTCTCCACCAATTAAAAAAATAAATGAAAATATTATTTACTATCCCAAAACCAAGGTGTCTAAAAATAAAAATATCTTAAGGGACATTTCCGCGGCTAACATAAGAATTACAATGTGTACAGTGGAACTAACCAGATCAATGGTTGTTGTGCACACCCTGGTTAATTACAGGCACTCTAAAGAACCCCCCCCCCTTAAAAAAACCACCAAGAAAAGAAAACAAAGTATCCGGTTTCATAAAAGCGCCGTTCAGACGTGTCCACTTCACTCACAGAACACAAAGGGAAAAAAAGAACAGGCAAAACAAGAGAAGAGAAAGAATATGGTAAATATGGCCAGGTTGAAGAAACCCCCACCTCTTGTTCAAACCCTAAGCTTTATATTTTTTTCTCTCGGATGAAACCCTCGATTATTTTTATTACAGGAGACGGAGTAAACCGAAGCCACAGTTTGTTGTCGCGCAATGTTCGATCCTCCCAAGCGTCTCCCAATTGAGTGTAGATACGCTTTTTCGGCTACGCTTCTTTCAATTTTGAAGGATTTGGGATATAAGTAAATAATGAAGCAGCCCTCCTTTCGAAGGTACTTGCTTTGCTATGTTTTGCCCACCGCTGCGGTTTATTTTTTTTGCTGCCCGAGGTTTCTTTCTCAATTAGTAACATTTAAGATCTGAACGTTTAGGGTTTCGGTTTTTTTTGAAATGAATTTGTTTTTAAGGTCGCTGAGGGAGCGCGCCGGACGATTATCGCCGCTTTGTTAATCGAGTGGTACGAATTCTTTTATTATTTTTTATCTTTCGTCGAGATAGAATTTTTCTGAGTTGCATAGTTCTTGCTTGTTTGCTGAGGAAAAAAGTTTTGGCCTGTTTTGGTTTTGCTACAATTTTTAATATTTTTTTTTGTAATAATTGTCTGTACATTTTTCTTAGTTTATGAAAAACTAGAATTTGGATAGGGTTTTAATAGGTTGAATTGTAGGGTTTGGATGAGGATAAGTTTAATCACGCGGTCTTGATGGAATGAGTTTAATTATGGGGTTTTGATGGAATTCGTTGAAGTATAGGGTTTTGGTATGTTTTAAGTTCCTATTATTTCTAAGTTACTTAAGTTACTATGTTAAATTTTTCTAATTATTAGAATTTCGGGTTTTAAGGTACATTCTCTCTTGTTAAAAAATATCATTTGAATTTAGGGTGTTGATGAAATGAATCATTTAGAAAGGTATATTGCACTATTCTGTTTTTTTTTTCCCCAATTTTCAATGGAAAAGATTTTTCTAAAGGAACATTGCCTGTTAATTTCTTGGAATATCCAAAAATGTTATTTGAATTTGTGTTTTTAAGGAAGATGTCTGCTACTTATTTTAATATTGAAAAGATGTTATTTGAATTTGAAAGTGCCTGTCTAATTTTTGTTTTTGATTATTTGGTGATGGTTTATTTTTGAGGCCATACAAGTTGCCCACTAAGGACCAACGTGTCTACCATGGTACTTACAATTCCATACATTATTCTCTAAAGACTAACAAGTACAACATGTGACTTTAATACAAAAATATTGTTAGACGACAGTCTATGATGCTGAGATGTCACTTTGGGCAATCGAACCCAGGTTTTCACAATGAGAAGCCAATGTATTAACTATTTGATCACAGTGTGTTTGACAAGACTGCCTGCATGATGATAAATTTACACAAAAGGGGTCCAATTTGGTTGTGATTGATTTCACAGATTATCTTCTAGAAAAGGGAAATAAAGTTTTTGTTGCTTCTAAGTTTTCCTTTATAAGTAGAAATCAATTTTAGAATTCATTATTTTTTGATGCACTGCATATAATTGTCATGCTTAAGTATTTTTTGGACACAAGGGCTTGATAGGATAAGGCTGCTGTACATTTGGCACTTATGTAAAAAGAAGAAAAGAAAGGAAAAATGTCTAACCTCTGAGCTATTTTGCTTGTTAATTTTTAATAGTTGAATTGTCACTAGAATTTGGGGTTTTGCATTGAAATTTTCAAGAGTGAGAAAATCATCATTTGAATTTAGGTTTTTGATAGGATAAATATAGGGGGGAGAGCTAGGAGAGTATAATGTTCCCTCCTCTGTTTTACTTGTCTTTTGGGAAAATTTTGAGAGTCACTAAAGTGTTGTTTTGTGAAAATTGGTTTTGGAAGTTGGTGTTTTTTAGGCTCATTGCACGGACACTTTTTATAATTTCAAAGTATTAACATCCGAACTTGGATTTTGATGGAATGAATGTAATGGGAAAGGGCTCTTGATTTTAATTATTGCATTAAAAACAGTATGGCGTTACTTTTTTTGTTGATATTATTATACAAATTCGTGGTTTTGAGCTACCATGCCTGTAAGATTCTCGTAAATTATGAGACGATCCGTATAAATTAGTTAATAAAAAATGTTATTAAAAATGCATTATTTTCTATTGCTTCTAAAATCTTTAAATTGGGTAAAAATAATTGTTAGAATTTGAGTTACATTACCTCTATAATCTTGATGTACATTGCTATTAATGGGGATGATTTTCCTTTTTGGCTGTGATCGATTTTGGTCCCAATGTATATGAAGGCATCAAGTTGAAAATTTCATGGTCCCTGGAAATTGTTGAAAGAATATTGGGTATTGAGATACATTGCCTGTAACTTTGGTTGTAGATTTTTCACGATTGTTGTGTATTCCTATTTGAGTTTCAGGGTTATGATGTGATAAGTGTGTTATGGGGTTCAATTTTGTCTGTGATTGGATTTGGTATTATGTAAGAGAAGGAAAGAAAATAAAACATGTTGAGTCCCCGACTTTGAGTGAATTTCTCTGTGGTGGTAAGAAATTATTATCAGAATCTGAGATGCAGTTTTCTTCTGATTGTTAAAACTTGAAAAAATATTATCTGAATCTTAGCGTATGAGCATGGGTCTTGATTTGACCCCTGATGGATTTTCGTGTTTGTGTAAAAAGAGCAAGTAAATACTTTTATCTCGGAGTTGGTTTCTGTGTAAATTTTCGATGGTCGTCATAAAAACTTTAAGATTTTTCATGATTGAATAAAATTATCATTTGTATTTGGGGTTTTTTAAGTGTTGTGTACTTGGGAAGGGGTTCAATTTTGGTAATGATTGATTTGGCGTAATTAAAGGTAAGAGAACAAGAAATGAACTTAATCTCTGAGTTATTTTACTTGTAAAAGTACCATGATTTTTACAAATTGTCATTTTAATATGGGTTTTTTGTGTATTTTGCCTCGAATTTTTTTGTGATCTTAAAAGCTTTTTGTTTGAATTTAAAGATTTGATGGAATATAATAGTAGGAAGTTGGCTGAATACTTGATTGTGATTGGGGTTCTGAGGTCCATTACCTGTAAAATTTTCATGATTGGTAAAAAGTTATCATTCAGAAAATTAAAATAGGGTTTTGAGGGCATAAAATGTGATTTGCTTTTTAAATTTGCAGCTGTGATTGATTTTGGATTTTGATTTTATAGAACAACAAAGTGAAGTTTTTATTCTTTGAAACCCTCTCTGTGATAGAAATTTGCATTTGAATTTGGGATTTGAGTTACTCTGCCTTTTTGAGATTTGGCTGAATTTTTTTCATGATTGTTAAAAATCTGTCACAGGTTTCGCCGAACTCCAAGCATGAGTTTTGAAATTCGGCGAACATTAAGCAGCAGCATAAAATTTGTTAAAATTCGTGAATGAATTCGTACGGAAAAGGCATGTTGATTTGTGTTGATTTTAAACTCATTGTTGACTGCTGAAGATCGTTTATCTCCTACCAGCAGTTGGGGCACGATGTATTGTATTTGTAGACGACGTTTCTAGGTGCAACACAGGGCGACGGTTTGAACTTCAGCGAATGTTTTGTGCGTTCAATAGTTGGACGGTTTGATAGGCCATGACAAACTTGTGCCCGAGTATAGATAGGCCACGACACATGTTAGGTTTTTTTTTCTGTATTTTATAAAAGTTTAAACATTGTTTTCATATTGGTATATTAAAATTTTAATATTGAGTTTGACATTGGTGAATAATTAAATACTATTTATATATATATATTTTTTTAATAAAAACCTATATTTAATTATAATATTATAAATTTATCACATTTTTTCTTTTGCTCCCATAAATAACACTTACTAATTAATTAATATGTTTTGAAATAAAATTTTCTCCCGTAAATAACACTTACTAATTAATTAATATGTTTTGAAATAAACTTTAAGTTAGTATTTTTTTATATTATGTTTTTGGTAACAAAATTTGTTAATGTTAAAAATGAAAAATTAGGTTTTTTTTTTAAATTAAAGTATTTTTAACTTGTTTTTAAAAGTTTAAATTTTAGATAATTTTATGGATATATTATCAATATTTTAATAAAAAATAATTTTATATAAAGTGAATTTAATATTGATTTTTTTTTGAATTTTTTCCCCTTGCTGAACTTCATCTGAATTTCATGGTTGCTGAACTCGAACTCGAACCTTGTGACTTAGTTAAAAATTATCATTTGAATTTGTGTTACCCTTTTGAGGAAGGGCCTAATTTCGGATGGTGATTATTATTTGTGTTTTAAAGAAAGTCAAGAATTGTTAGAAACATTAAAAAAATGGAAACGAGCTTAGGAAAGAATCCAAGTGAGTGAGCAAGAGTAAGAGTTTTACCTAATACACAAAGAGAGAGATATTGCTCCAATAGATCAAACACCAAACTCACTAAAATGCTCCAAGACCAACACAAGAACACACGGATTTTTGAAAGGGGAAAAAACAAGAAAAAACCCCTTGTGTATAATATGAATGAGGCACAAAGCCTAAAGAAGAAGAGAGAATGAGAGCAATAAGCTCATTACAATAATGAGAGCAAGTTTGAGAATGTGAGGAGAAGTGAGAAAATAGAGAAGATTCCATGAGAACCAACCTTAAGAAGTGTGTGAGAAGCATCTCTTAAGTAGAGATGAGTGAAGGAGTTTGCATGTAACTCCCATATCCTCTGAGTGCCACATTCACATTAAGTGTGTGCCATGTATAGGAATCCTCTTAAAGAGGAATATCTAATTTCCTTATTATAGGAAATACAAAAAAGTGACATGTCCTCCTACTTGGACTAGAGGACAAGAACAAAATAGGATACCTTGGTTTATCCTTTAATTACATAGTTCACCAAGGAAAGATTAATTTCTAACAAGAATATATGAATAAGTTTCATCTCTAAATTACTTTTTTTTGTACGTTTTCCTGGGTGACTAATAAATGTAATCAAAATTTGGGGTTTTGAGAACATATCATAACTTCTTGAGGTATATTGCCTGTACAATTTTTTTGATTGTCATAATTAGCATTTACAAAATTTAGCATTTGAACGAAGATAACAAACAGCATAGGGATTCAATTTTTGGCTGTGATTGATATTACTATTCTAGTGTTTATGTTTGTAAGGAGAGCAGATTTTTCGTTCATCCCAGTTTTCCCATACCTTAATTCTTGTTGGTGCTTATTATTTTGTTTTGGGTAAAACTCGATATAGTGCTTGGTTAAATTTGAGTAATCCTTTGTGGCATGAATTTCTTTATTCATATGAGTGTAGGCAGTAGACTGTGGGAAGATGTCACTCATACTACTCTCTTGCATGCCCTTTTTGTTATGGAAGTGCATAAATCTAGTATATACTTTTTTTTTGGCCTTTTTTTTTTCTTTAGTTTGTGTTTTACTGATTAGATATGCACTGTGAGTTAAATCTCATATTGCTGGCAATAGTACTTTACCATTGTAGGAGTTTTGTGACTGCATACTGGTTAAACCTGGCTGTTTAGCATGCTTTACAAATTTCATGATTAGATAAATGATGCTCCTGTATTTATTTTACAATTATTACCAGTTATATGATTATATCTAGTGGATTAGTATTGTTTGGAATCATTAGTTTACTTGGGTTGGTTGTAGCACTCAACATCAACTGTATATGCCTTTGGCTTAGAGTTCATGTCTGAAGGGCTTCTGTGGTGCTACATTTCTCCTGGAACTTACGTCTGCCTTGTCTGGATGTGGTTTGCATTAATGCTACCACCTTAACACTAGGAACATTTGTAGAGAGGCGTGCTTACTGCTATTTCTATTGAGGTAGATTGTCTGGTCATTTATTCTAAAGTTGGATGGGGTCACTGATACATCCCTTTCTATTTGGTTTTCCTTCATGTTTGCAAAAAATAACTATTGTTCGTGGCTGTCCATGTCTGAACCCTGAGATATGGCTTATTATCAAAAAGCTTTTATAGTTTGGTGTTTGGACTGAAGTTATACTTGCTCTGTGTGTTAGATATGTTTATAGATGTTCTCTCGATTTGTCTCATTATATGTTGTATATTTTTCATTGATGTAACCACCACCAGAATAACGAGTTACTTATATTATTGTCAGGATGGAGCATAATTCATCTTATGGTAATGGTTACCATCTGACTAAAAACAGTTATTCAAACCTTTTTAACTTGGATGTAAGTTTGTTTTCAAATATTATCCAGATTGTTTAATTAGCTAGTATGTTGGTATTTTTTAATGATTGAAGCTTGTTGTGTCTTTTTTCTATGCAGTCTCTTAGAAATTTTCAGCTACCAAAAGACGAGGATGATCCTGTCAATTATACCAGTAGCAGTCAAGACGATAGTAGTGAAAGCAAAGGTGCTATAAATATAAGGCCAATTTTAATGATTTAAATACACAAACTCTTTGGCCTATTCATTTTTTATCACAATGGTCGTAGAGATGGTTATGTGAACCTCCATGACGCTATGGGCTTGATGACAATTTAGCACTGCTTTCTTTTGGTTATCAACACAACTCTGATGTTTCTGCAATGTTTCTTTTGTATCCAATAAAGCAGATACGATGATTGAACATGCAAATGGCAATAGGGCTGAGAGGCCATCAGATTCGCCACCTGAGATGACTTTAAAAAGAAAGAGGTACCAGGTTGAAGCAGAGGCTGGCTATAACTCTTCTGCACGAAGAGATGCAGATAGTAATGATGAAGATGATATTGATTATGATAATTACATATCAGAACAGCACTACAGGAATATGCTTGGAGAACATGTTCAGAGATACAGGAAAGCAAGATCAAGAGAGGCAGCGGCGACTGTTGCACGCTTAGG
>MU226016.1:588293-652511 GCA_018584345.1 Thuja plicata
CTGGTTTATCTCAATCTGGTTTATTGGAGATAGCAGATGGCATTTGTTATATAATTCCACCAAATTATGACAAATTGGCACCATCTCTTAATTTGCCAAATCTTTCAGATGTTCGAATAGATGAGCGCTTTTTAAAAGGTAGACTAGATTTAAAATCTTTAGATGCTATGATGGCTGCTGACAGAAGGCTTAGACATCAGAGTAGGGGAGAATTTTTACTTGCTTCTAGACATCAGAGTCGTGCTGGAATGGGAGAAGTTTTACCTACATATGAATCTCTTCAGGGAAGGTTGAAAGCATTATCGGCCAGCAATTCAATTCAAAAGTTCAATCTAAAAGTGTTTGATTCTGATCTGAGTGCATCACCAATGCAGCAGGAATCATTAGGTGTGCAACGGATGATCATGTCTGAAACAGGTCAATTGCAACCATGTTACGTGAGAATTGTGGGCAAGGGGGAAAATTTTGAGGTCAGTTACATTCTCCTTGACAGGGTACTTCTTGTCTTTCAACTTAGTTATAATTTTGTGATGTTGATTGCAAGAGAATCTATATTTATGGATACTAAATAATTCTATAACAGCAGTGCTTATTTGCACAATCTCCATATTATGATTTGTTGTGCTTATTATTATTGGCTAGCTCTTCTTGGGTTATGTTTAGATGCATTGAAGAGTTTTGCGATCTACTTTTCATAGTTGGCTAAATTGTTGGTCAGGGCTGATTATAGATGGCTGATAAAATAGACTATAGTTGAAACAGCAAGTTAAAATATGGCATATAACTAGAGAACAAGCCTCCCTATCATTTTTTTAAATAAGTAGGCTTTCATTCTGTGGTGTATAGGTTGAGAAGGTCATAGCTCTCTTTTTTGTTTGCATGATCAATATGATGATATACATATTTTCTCTTTGTTGTTTAAGTGTAACATTTGAAATCTAGCTTAACTTCATTTTCTCATTAACTAATAATTATGGTTTGTTATGACTGGAGTATGTTCACAGGTTATTGAGCGTAAGCTACCCAAGAAGCAGCTCATACAGAAAGATCCATCTGTGGTTGAAAGGGAGGATGCTGAGAAAGTTAGAAAGTACTGGGTAAACATTGTGAAAAGAGACTTGCCAAAGCATCACAAGACATTCATATTCTGTCACAAGAAACTAGCTACCGATGCTAAGAAAGTGGCAGAATATTGCCAAAAAGAGGTATATTAAAATTCCTTTAGGAGATTGGCAACATCCTTTGCATAGGGATAGAGGTTTAGCTTTAGTAAGCATGTTGATTTCCACTGCAGTTCTATCTCACTGCATCGAGATTATATTATTCAAAATAGGGAAGATGCAATACATGTTTTCATGCAATCTGTTAAATATGTTAAATGTCATATAAATTATCTATGTTATGATTATTTAACAGGTCAAAGCGAGATCCACACGATCTCTGAAACTGATGAAGGCTGCAGCCATGCGTACCAGAAAATTATCTCGAGACATGCTTGTTTTCTATAAAAGAGTGGACAAAGAGCAGGTACAGTGATAATAGAGCTTAACAGACTGCCTTTCATTGGACTGATAAACAATAAGTGTGGACAATCTAAATGAAAGAGAACAAATTCTAAATAAGCTGAATTTGAGAATAAATTTGAAACATTAGTATTATTTTAGATAAAGAATGCTAGTTGAAACTTGGAATGTAGCCTTAATTTTCATTATAAAATGAATGCCTAAATAGTAATTAAAAAGCAATCAAAGGGTTGATTTATAATTTTTGGGTAAGAACTCTTAGATTTTGAATGTAAGTGGTGCAATGCGTAAATATAACCTATATGTGGGAAAAAAGCATAAATAGTTCAATTAATAAAAAATAGGCTGCGTTGCTTTGCTCAATAGGCTGAAATCAGGAAAAAGGAAGAGAAAGAAGCAGCAGAAGCTTTGAAGCTTGAAGAAGAACGTAGAGAAGCAAAAAGACAAGCAAAAAAGCTTGATTTCTTATTGAAGCAAACAGAGCTCTTCAGCCATTTCATGCAGCCCAAAGTGTCTACTCAACCTACTGAATTTTCACAATTGGATACTGAAGCTTCTATTCCTGAGGCAGTTGAATCACCAAATGCAGATGCTATAAATCTAACAGAGGAAGAAGACAAAGAAGAAGTTTTAATGCAAGAAGCAGCCTGGACAGCTGCAAAAAATGCTGTTGATCAGCAAAAGAAAAAAACAAGTGATTTTGACGACGAATGCAAGAAGTTTCGTGAAGCTACTGCAGGAGATGGGCTGACACTGCAGGGCATGGTTGAAGGCTCTAGTGACATGGACCTGCTCAACCCGTAAGTTATAGATTACAAATTTTAGTTAAGCACTTGAAATTTTGAGTCTGTTGGCATCCTCTTTGTGTTCGTTATAGCTGTCACAGTTGATATAGTGATAACTGATATCTAAATGTGCAGTTCATCAATGCCTATTACATCATCAGTGCAAGCACCAAAGTTGTTTAATGGCATTTTGAAAGAATACCAACTGAAGGGTCTTCAGTGGCTTGTCAATTGTTACGAACAGGTGCATTATTGAGATTTATATACAAATTTCTATGTTAGTTTAGAACCACACATTTCCTAGTGATAAGTTTGTTAATATTTATGCAGGGATTGAACGGCATCCTGGCTGATGAGATGGGATTGGGTAAAACAATTCAGGCGATGGCATTCCTGGCTCATTTAGCTGAAGTATGTATTGTTAAATAATATTTACAACTTTTTAATCAACTTTCCTTGTTTACAACTAGCTTAAGGTTTTGTTGTGTTGTCATTTATATATGTTCAGTATCTTGTTACACTGATTGTTTTGTGGATAGTTATGAAGTCATGGTTTTTCCCCTTTTCAGGAAAAGAACATATGGGGGCCATTTTTGGTGGTTGCGCCTGCCTCTGTGTTGAATAATTGGGCTGATGAAATGAGCAGGTTCTGTCCTGATTTAAAAACACTTCCATATTGGGGTGGGCTTCAAGAGCGATCCATCCTTCGGAAAAATATACACCCTAAGCGGCTTTATCGAAGGTGGTGATTCTAGCCATTTGTGCTTTGTATGTTTATGATTTTCAGTTCATGTGTGATATTCAGCAGAAACATTTTTCTTCTTGAGAAGCTTGTTATATTTAGTCTAGTTAATGATGAGCATTCTACAGTCACATCAATGAAGCATCTTGTTGTGTCGGTGTACATAAAATAACTAAAACACAGCTGACATAATTTAAAAAACTATAAAATGACTCATAAGTAGATAAAGTAAAATAAAATAGCTCAAAAGCAAATAAAGTAAAATAAGCCCTTAAGTAAAAAAGATTAAAATAATATAATCCTTAAATAAATAAAATAAAATAATTATTAAGTAAAATTATTGTTGAAGTAAATAAAAATAACTCTTCAGATAAAAATAAAGTATACAGCATAAAAAAAATAGAAAGACTCTTAAACAGTTCTAATTTACACATTTTAAGTCTAGGCAAATAAAATAACTTTGAGGTAAATAAAAATACATCTTTAAACAATGTAAATGAAATAATTTTTTTTATAAATAGTTGCAAAGTAAAGTAAAAAACTCTTGAGTAAATGAAACAAGTCAAGACATATCTCTTGGAATTTTTTCTGATAGATGTATTTAAGATATCTATAAACTCTTGTGTTGGTGGCTAATTATATGTCTAACATTTTATATAAAATTGCTTCCTTTTTTTTTCCAGAGAAGCAGGTTTCCATATATTAATCACGAGTTATCAGCTACTTGTAACTGACGAGAAGTACTTCAGGCGAGTGAAATGGCAGTATATGGTTCTAGATGAAGCTCAAGCAATTAAAAGCTCAAACAGGTGGGGAAATCCCGATCTCTTAACGTCACCGTTTAGTACTATTTACTATTTTAGCAACTCATGTTTGATATTTATAATGATAAAATTTTCCTTGTAATATGGATTACCTTATGCAATTTTACTCCAAGAGGAATGTCCTGATTTGGATTTACTTGAGTTTCCTCTTTAACAATTTGAGCAATATGCATTTCTGCAGTATACGCTGGAAAACATTATTGAGTTTCAACTGTCGAAATCGCCTCCTACTAACTGGAACACCAATACAAAATAACATGGCAGAACTCTGGGCGCTGCTTCATTTCATCATGCCAACACTGTTTGATAGCCATGAACAGTTCAATGAGTGGTTCTCAAAAGGGTAGAATCTCACTCCCACAGTTCCCACAGTGACATGTGTTATGAGTTATCAGGTAGTATTTTCAATAAAACACTTGAATTCTGATATGATTTTTGATATCTGTTGCAGCATTGAGAATCATGCCGAGCATGGAGGTACACTGAATGAACATCAACTTAGTAGATTGGTAAGTCTTGTTAACAAATTCTTTGAAATTTTTTCAAAATGAAATTTAAGAAAATGAAAGAAATTTATCTTATTTAGAGGGTTAGACAGGTCCGACGTTTGTGGTTTTAATTTGCATTGAGTTTTCTTGCATACACAACTTATGAGAGCTATCCTATCATTAACAATCTATGAATATTTCATGTCATTTATGTTTCTCACACTTAGATGTTTGAATGACAATCATATTAAATTTGTTTTGCAAGGTTCATGTGGCATTGCAAATTTCATTTCTACTTCATGCTCCCAAAAGTTGTGCATGTAAAACTAACTAGCGACTATGATCATTTAATTACCAGCATGCTGTCTTGAAACCTTTTATGTTGCGCCGAGTTAAGAAGGACGTGATTACAGAGATGACCAGCAAAAAGGAAGTTACTGTGAACTGTAAATTGAGTTCTCGACAGGAGGCATTTTATCAGGCTATCAAGAACAAAATCCCAGTTGCAGAATTGCTGGAGAGTAATCGTCTCTCTGACAAAAAAGTTCTTAACCTCATGAACATTGTTATACAGTTAAGGAAGGTATGTTCATGTTTCTTTGGATAGTGGTGCTATTAGGAATACTCTACTGGGTGCATTTCTTGGTTTTAAATTTTTAATAGTATATTGGACAAATTTCATTTTAGCAGAAAGGAAGAAGATTTGGTAAGGAATGTGGCAAGATTAATATGATTTCAATACTTGAATAGAAAATCATTTCAGGACTTTACTATCTACATATTAGTTGCAATAGATTCTTGCTCAAAATCAAAAGGAAAAAAAATACCAGAGCTTTCTCTTAATCTGAAATTTGTCAATTATATTATTACAATTTTTTGTTAAAATCTTTTAGGCTTGAAAATGCACCCTTATTTTCTTGTTTCATATCCTCGTCTTAATTCTCGGAAATGTGTTTGCTTTAAGCTTTTCTAATTACGTTTGACAAGGTTTTCTTTTGTATTGAATCAGGTATGCAATCATCCAGAGTTATTTGAAAGGAACGAGGGACACTCATTTATGTACTTTGGGCATATTCTGAATTCTCTTTTACCAGCCCCTTTTGGTGAAATGGAAGAAATACACTATGCTGGGAGTCGGAATCCTATCTCCTACAAGGCAACCAACAGAAACCTATTTCCTTCTTTTATGCTTGAGTAGGCACACTGATGCTAGTTCTCTGCAATCATATTATATATCTTTTTCAAGTACAATCCTGATAACTAGCTTGTGATTTTCAGATACCCAAGCTGGTTTACAGAGAGTGTACTGAAAGCTTGCCTGTGTCCTGCTCAGGATCGCCTCAGGGTTTTCGGCAAAAATGGTTGGATAACCTGTTGAATATTTTTTCTACAGAGAATATTTATGCATCAGTGTTTCCAAGACATGCAGAAAGTGAATCCACACTGGTTAGAAGTGGTTCGTTTGGCTTTTCTCGATTGGTTGACCTGTCTCCCGCTGAGGTTGCATTTCTAGCCAAAGCCTCAGACATGGAGCGGTTGTTATTTTCTGTAATTAAATGGGATCGGCAATTTTTAAACGAAATAACTGAAGGCTTCGTAAGTGAGGAGGATACAGGCTTATATGATCAGATGGACAAAGGAAAAGTAAGAGCTGTCACTAGAATGCTTATGCTGCCAATCCGTGCAGAATCAGGCTTTTTAAGGAGACGGCTTGCTACTGGCCCTACAAATGCCCCCTATGAGGCATTGGTTGTCTCACATCAAGACCGTTTCCTCAGTGAAATTAGATGTTTAAAATCTGTCTACTCTTTCATTCCACCTATTCGTGCTCCCCTGGTATGTTTTAGTTTAGTTTGGATGTCTGTTTGAGTGTGTCCAATTACTTATTCTTGTCATGAAGACGATGCCCCTTTGTCTTTTTTGATAGCTAGCAAACTTGATTGAGTTGGTCAAATTGTGGTAGGCAGGATATATTAGTGCTGAAATTTTACGAATTTTGTACCTGTTTTGCAGGTGGATTCAGTGTGTGCCGACAGGGCATTTGCATATCAAAAGTCAGAACAACTCTATCATCCATGGATGAAGAGGCTGTTTTTTGGTTTTGCCCGCACATCTGAGTTCAATGGTCCGGCAAGACCACAGAATCCTCATCACTTGATTCAAGAAATAGATTCAGAGTTGCCTATCCATCAGCCAGTGCTTCAGCTGACCAATAGAGTATTTGGAAGCTCTCCTCCTTTGCAAAGCTTTGATCTTGCAAAAATGCTTACGGTATACTTATCTAATTATGATTATTCATTTTATTATTATTTCAGATTAATTTTTTCATAGAAGTTGTATTATACATGTTCTACATGAAAGGAGAAACATGAAATAAAGTTAGAAATGGGCTGGGTACAATAAATGGGGTTAGAGGGGTGTTGGAGATTTAAAGCTTTGTGGAGCGATTAATGAAAGCTTCCCTTTCCCGTCCAATGAGATATACTTGTTTAATGTTCTAAGAATCTATTCATTTTGTGCTGCGTGATGATGTGAATCATCATGTTGATGATGGTTGTTATGTCTTCTTTCTTAAAACTTGTTGTGTAAAGCTGCCATCTCTTTTTTTCTTCTGCATCTAGGGATGCAAGACATCATTTTCTCTAGATCTCATTTGAATTTAGTATGCTGGTATATAGTTTCCTCTTAACTTGCACAAGATTTCATACTTTTTGTAACACTAATTTTGCTTTGTAGGGTGCGCAAAAGAAATTTTCACTCTAGTTTCAGTCACATGCTAATAAGCTCATCACCCTCCTTTCCTGCAGAGTAATTGAACTTGGTTCTTGTCTTGAGAAATTCAATGATAGAAAACTTAAATAGAAATATTACATAAAAAAATTCAATTCAATTCATTTTTCTCTGTAATCAGAAGTGAATTAAAGGGCAACTGACAACACAAGGGAGTTTCTTACTTGTATCCCTTCAGAAGTTTATTGGTCCTAGTTGTTTTGTTAGATCACTTTCTTTCACGAAATTCTGGAACAATTTTTACTAGAAGGACAAGCTTGACCTTTTTTGTGACAAAGGGTATTATTAATGTTAAATTATGTTATATCAGTATGTAAAAATTTCATTATTTTTATTATAAATTCCATATGAACCATATCAAGTATGAAAAGTAATTATGTCCTTGTTCCTTTTTGTTAACTTTTGTTATTCAAATGACTGCAGGACTCTGGAAAGTTGCAGACATTAGATGTTCTGCTGAAGCGCCTTCGTGCTCAAAATCATCGTGTGCTTCTATTTGCACAAATGACCAAAATGCTCAATATTCTTGAGGTAGGATCCGGAATATCTAGTAGTTATAAAACATGATATTTTTGATTTATAAATACAACAGTGACTCTATAGTTGATTCAAGCAGTCTGGATTCCCTCTCTACATCCTTTGTTTAGAAATTTCTCTGCATTCTGTTTCTACAAGTTTAACACTTCTCGACTATATCTGCACTCAACATTCTTATTTATTGGGGGAATGGGCATATAAGTAAATGCATGCTCAGTTTGTTGTTTTGGGTAGAAAAGGATGCAATTATGGGTGTGTTTGTCAGATGCCATTATCTGATACACAGTATTACTAGAGTTGGAACCCTTGTAATTGTGATGTGTGAGATAAGCTGAGTGACAGAGTGATAGAGTCGGAGTTGTTGTAAACATGTCAGCCGTGTCATATGTTGATGGTTTGTAATCCTACATAATGGGAGCTGAAACTGTTATTCTTTGTTCAAGGTAGGAAATATTCAATACTGTTTTTTGTTACAGAAATAGGCTAATTTTTATCTTTTGATTCTTGTGTAATTGCCTTTTGTGCTTTAGTAATGGTTGGCAGAGGACATAGGCTTCATGGGGAGGGAGTTTACAACCATGAAAAAGATAGCTGTAAGAAAAAACTAATGTTGTGTTTGACAGATATGTGGCTAAATTGTAGGCAGCTATGTAGCTGTATTGGTTGGATAGATCTATTTGTCTGTTAAGAACATATGCTTGGAACCCTAGACAGAAGCGCTACACTTAGACTATACACAATAAAAAAATACAGACCAGCCCTATCCATTGTACTGCATGGCTCTTCAGCTTACAAATACATTGACAAAAATGACCTGCCCAACTTTTGGCAGTTTTGGGAGTAGCTTGTATTAAAGGTGGCAGATAGCTTTTTCTTTTGGAATTCAAGCTTTGACCCTATTTTTCAGAGTGCTGGGAAATTCAACTACTGTTGATCTGATCTGTTTTAGTCTTAGAAACTGTTATCTTTGATCAATCTACCCAGTTTCTTTGTGCGTCAGATTTGGGAAAAAGTAAAGATAATTGGAACTTTTTTTTCTCACATTGTTTGAATTCTATTCTCAAGAAGAGGGCCTGCAGTGGAAGGAAAGCAGATGGCTGTAGTTCACTCCCGTGCACATGGTTAGCTGGCTTATTTTTTGATTAGATCAAAACTTTTCTTATAGTGCTGCTCTGTTTCATCCAGTTACTTAGATGCTAACTGTTACTTCAAAATAATATATTTGGCTGAAATAATTTTTTTAATCAGTTCCTGGTTTGTTGAAAGAGGGATCCCAAAAAAATTCATATGTGGAAAGTATTCTTATTTTTGTTGATATGCAAGTTGTTGCCATGGGGGTATTGAGCATGTAGGTCTGGGGGCATTGAGCACTCAGGCTCACCAAAAATTTACTTTTACAGGATCAGAGTCATACTTCAAGGCTTAATCTTCTTTCATTGTCATTAGGGCTACATCCTTCTTGTTTATCATTATGTAATGTGTATAAAATGCCTTCCACCAACTCCCGTAGTTGGTTGTTCTGTTCATCTGTTAGCAATGACACATTCTTCTCTAAGTTAGTCTATAGATCTTCAAGAGAGCAAAGTCCTATTTGTAGCAGATTTGCAGTGCTTCTCATCTCCATGGTTGTTCACTAGAGCCTTAATGGAGAAGTCACCGCCAATGTCATTGCTGCTTTTGATCACATCATACTCTTTTTAGACTGGGAAGCCCTTGTGTCTACTTTTGTTGCATTCAAACTATTGTCGTTGTTTTAGCAAAGCTCGTCTCAGAAGATGTCAATAGGGTTGGACATTATAATTTCTATAAATTGCTGATTCTGCATATGTGCTTCTCCCTATTTGTGCAAGCTGTTTCCAATAATCGCTTGAATAGCCTCAAGTCCATGTGTTGAACCAATATGAAGAATCTACCCCAACTGTTCGGGAATGAATAGCTTCTACGGTTGAAGAGTCCCTTGGATTGTGAAATTCTTGAAGGCATATTGGGTATGGAGTAATAAGAAGGTACTGGCATATTTAAGACTCCCAAGTTTTGCAACATAATTTCCTCTCAATCTCTCTAAGATTTATTGCATGCGAAATGTTATTCCCAAGTCACATAGCTCAGTTCTTGTATTGAGGGTTGCACCCTTGATCATTCCTACAAGCTGACGCTGTTCCAAGTGTTTGGATTATTAGCCATTACGATTTATTCAGTCTGATTGATAGCATAGTGTGACAATGTGTCTACAGTTTTATTTGCTTCCCTATTAAAATGTTGAACTTGAATAATTGCCCATTTAATCCAAAATTGGTTAGATGCGTGTTATAGTACTTTTAAGCTTTCAATTTGAGGTGTTTCTCTTTAGAATTACAATGATGATGATGATCAATGAATCACCCTCAATTACAATATCAATTCTGCATTGGTTTTCACACATTTGTAGTTGCCTAAAGTTTGGCTCCATTGTTTGTTCTTGGTGTTAGCTCCTTAGAGGCTGCACAAATTAAGTTGTCATTCTCATCCCAAATTATTTAGCCAGAATTGCAAACTCTCATGTTACCCCTGTAGGATCCCTCAAAACTAAATTTTAACTTGATTGCCAGAGTTTTCTACTTAGAGGGTAGAATTGAGTGGTTTGTTTCATGTGCAATGATGATTCCATGAGCAATCAAACTATTTGGGTTGTAGCCACCTCGCTTTTGAAATGTTGCTAGGGACAAGCAATTTGATTTTGTTTTCTATTACATTTGATATGATTTTGTACAATGTGTTGCAAAGGGAGATGGGATGATAATGACAAAAGATTGTGTGATTAGTTGTTTTTTGGAATCAAAGCAATATTGTTTGTATTTAATTCCCTGAGAATATTCCATGATTTTCTCAAATTTTTGATGGCCTTCCAAATGTCCTTGCAATGTGGCCCAGCATTTTTGAAAGAAAATATTTGGAAATCCATTACGACTTAGGCCCTTACTGGAATAAATTTGTGAAACAACAAATTTTACCTTTAATATCTCATCATTATCTTTATTAACTATTACGAGTTTCTGGATTTGATTGTGTTGTAATTTTTTTGCATCGACGTTTCGAATCACACTCTATGATCCATCATCAGGATGAAAAGAGAGCACAAGGAAAAAATGAATAAAGTTGCAGACCTAGGCAAGTTAAAAGAGAGGAAGAGGTGGAAGGATAGAGGCTCAAAAGCACGTGACAAATTGATGTGATGGAAAATAATAAACAAAGAGGGGAAAAAATGGAAAGGGAGAAACTAAGAGAAACAAAAAGAAAAGTGGCCCAAAGATTATTTTTTAGTCTTTGGGCCTCTTTTCTTTTTGTTTCTCTTAGTTTCTCCCTTTCCCTTTTTTTCCCCTCTTTGTTTATTATTTTCCATCACATCAATTTGTCACATGTGCTTTTGAGCCTCTATCCTTCCACCTTTTCCTCTCTTAACTTGCCGAGGTCTGCAACTTTATTCATTTTTTCCTTGTGCTCTTTTTTCATCCTGATGATGGATCACGGAGTGTGATTCGAAACGTCGATGCAAAAAATTTACAACACAATCAAATCCAGAAACTGGTAATAGTTATTATCATGGATTGTGGAAATCTCTTCTCTTTGATTATCTTTATTGACCAGTTTAAGAAATTTTCTTGGTTTTTAAGCTCTAAAGCACTTGTGTAGGATAGTCTTTTTTAAAAAGAGTTGACTGTATTCTTTTATATATTTTTCGGGTTTGAGATTAGACCTCCATCCCTAGCCTGAATGGAATCGATTTTATTTTGTGTTTTGTGAATTTCCGTGGCATTGTCAAGGTAGCTGGTGCTGGGTGTTTGTGGCTGTCCAACTGAAGCTTTTTCCACCAATCTTCTATTAGTGAGCTCAACTTCTCATCTCTGAACCACACGTTCTCAAATTTAAAAGGCCATGTCTTGGGGGGTTTGTATGGTAATATATTTAGTTGGATAGGAAAATGATCCAATCCTGTCAAAGGGAGAATTTCTGCCTCCATAGTAACATTCACATAAATTGATCTAACTTTTCTGCTATGCTTGTGAAACCTTTCCTTCGATTTGTCCAGGTGAAGATTCCATTTTTTGCTCGAGTATCTGTTAATTGATTGTCCTCCACAAACTTCTGAAAGTCCAGATGGACTTGAGAAATGTTAGTTAAGCCACCTCTTTTTTCCGAGCTGTCCAGTGTAGCATTAAAGTGCCTGCTACGATTACCATTTCATATTTTATTCTCAAGAATCCTTCTCACCTGTTGCCATATCTCCTTTTTCTCCCTTGTCATTGTTGGACCATATATGTTGATGGCATAGATAGTTGCATTCTCACGGAGAAGCCTAAGCTTGACTAGCTACCAATTTTGACAAGCTTCGATGCTTTCACCAGAAATATTGAAGTGATTCCATAGCAAACCCAACTCCCCCGAAGCTCCCACTCCCCTGCCTCCAGAATTTCACTCTTTTCTCACTCTCTTCTGTGCTCCATTTGGTTTCTTGTAATAGAATGAGATCAATCTTTTTGCACGATCAAGCAGACGCTTGATTAAGTACCATTTGTTAGTGACATTCCAAGTTAGGGCCTTTATCCTTCCTCGGGAAGGATTTCTCAAAACTATCTGACCTTTGTAATTTCCTGTCAAGTTCAGTTTTTTTGCCCTTTAGCAACTCCTCCCACTTCCATTTTTTTCTTGTTTGTCTTTCTTCCCCTTCTATTTTTCTGCATTACTGCATTACCTTTGGTTTCTTGATTTTTGACTGTAATTGCTCGAAAGTCCTTTCCTCCATCAGATTTGCTTCATCTTCTTCAGCCTCACTGTCTTTTTCTGAGTCTGACATTAGATCCAATTCTTCCATAGGAATGTTCAAAGGAATCTTATTTTGAACTAAGATTTTGTCTGCTTCTATCATCTGATTCTCATTGAATTGAATATTTTTTCCCAACCGAAAATTGTTGTGATCTCTTGTGGTTCATCTTCAGTTGAGCGCTAGGATTTTCCATTTTTTTCACATCATTCTCATTTTTAGCACTGAGCTCCCCCTCCATGATTTCAGAGCTTTCCTGTCTCTTTTCCAGTGTGTTGACCTTCTCCTTGATTTTTCCCTTTTCCAAGACATGAATTGATGGAGGCTCCTCTACTTTCTCGCTTTCTTTTGGAATTTCTGTTTGCTTACCAATTTCCAATGGGGATTTATCTGCATCTTTTTGAATATTGAGATTGGCCTGATTTCCTTCTTTGGTTTCCCCTTCGTTTTCCTTCATCATTCTCCCGTGCCTCTTCATCAGAGGGGGAAGGCTGATATTCTTGCCCTTCCTGTCCTCCTCTTAATTCTCGATTCTACTCTCCTTTTGGGGATTTGTCTTCAAAGAATCTCTTCTGTTTTCTATCTGGGGTTGATTCCTTCAACAATTGATGTTTGTCCAATGAGTACCAGCATTCTAAATTCCCATGATCCTTAGATTTGCATCTAGGGCAAAGCACTAATTGATCCCCCCGTTCCAGTTTTTGATTCCACACTTCCTATTCTGTATGAATTTCAATCTCTTGGGGAAGAGGTGGGAAAGGCATTAAGTTGAGACAGATTCTTGCATAGGTATCAAAGCTTCTATCCTCCAACTATTTAACTACCTAAAGAAAAGGCCCTAAATTTTTCCCAATTTTCACGAAGATTCATTTTTCCCAATATTCAGTTTGGAGATTGTAAAGGTAAATCCAGACAGGCCTGACTTCTATTTCCTGATTCCAGGGATTGAAATTTGGCACCCACTCCATGTATACCCTTGTGCCATTCATTAAATATGGCCCATGTGTCGTTACTTTACAATGTTACATCTATCCCTATTCAAAGGAAATTCTACTTGAAAGAATCTCTTCATAATGGTCTGATTAGTACATTTGTCCCCCAGTTTCTGTCGCACCATTTCCTCAATTTTCTGAAGGCAGGCCAACCTGAACCCCATTTAGTAAATATTCCAACTTTTTCAATCTTGAAACTGAGCTTTCTACTTCTTTATTATTGAGATAAATTACAAAGCATTTCTTAGGAGTTTTATAAATACCTTTACTTTTCTCAAGGTTACCTGGAGACAGGGAGACTTAGAGGTCTCCGGTATTGCTACCGGTACTAATACGGCTATTTTTCAAAAATTGGAGACGGGGGTACTTGGAGACGGCAATTATTTTTTATAATATAATTTAATAATTTCTAAGAAATACCATAGATTCATAACATAGTGCTTTGAAACAAGAACAATGGAAAGTTATAAATATGAACATTGAACATTAAAAGTTTAAAGTGTTAGAGAGTAATACTAAATAGTAATGTCATATTAATATAGAGTCAAATAGTTCAAAACTCACATTGCATATCTCATAGTCATATCTGATTTCTGAATATCGCTTATGATCATCATCATATCAGATTAATAATCGCTGAGATTATCATTACATATTGAAATTTGAAATTCAAAAATATATAGTTTGATGCTAAATCGCTGATATGCAAACAAAAAACTCAAAACCGTAAACAAAAATCAGAAATCTATCTAGTATCATTAACTCCACAAGGCTGTGATCATCCATCTCAAGGTCTTCAGCTATGATGCTGTCCAGAAAATCATCACTCTCCAACTCAGGTTCCTTTGATGGTAGTGCAACTGGGGGCAATTCATTAAGGCCATCTCGTTCAACTGCTTCTTCCACCATGATTGCAGCATATCCATCATTTGCAATTTGGTCCCATTTTGCTGAAGGACCCTCCATATATGTAGGATCAACACGAGAGACAAGGCGAAGTGTGCTATGAATGTACACCAGGTTCTCTGCTTTCTTTGACCCCAACCAGTTCCTCTTCAATGAATGAGTAAAACCCATGGTTACCCGAAGACTTCAAATAAGGGTCAAAATCATAAAACGACTTAATGTTGTATTTTAAATTTGTTTTTTAATTAGGAGACGGGCGAGAGACTTCATTTTTTGGAATCGGAGACTTGGATTCGTTAGGAGACTTCGCCATGAAGTCTCCAATCATTTTTGAAGACTCCAGAGACGCGAAAAGTCTCCGAGACGCGTTTCCGTCTCTGAGACGTGTCTGGAGGGGGGGAGACAGGTCTCTGGGTAACCATGACTTTTCTCCTCCGTGCCCTGAAAGCTTGCTTTCGTCGAGGGATTCCCTTTACCCTTCCAAAGTTTTCTGGTGCGCTCTTTTTTTGATCGGAGGCCACTTTGCCTTCCAATTTTCCGAAGCCTCCCATCTTGTCAAAACCGTTCATACCTGTGCCCTGATTTCCTGTCACTTTGGGCTTTATCCATTCACTGGTCGCCCCCCTGGTTGGATTGCCAATTTGGAACTCGAGGGTATTGATTACCCCTTTCCTGATTCCTTCGTGAATGTAGAGATCCGTTTACACAATTCAGTGGTCTTCGAAGATCCCCAGAGATTGTCCTTTCCCAATTTTTCTTGCGGTCCTTGAATTCTCCTCTGATAGTTGATCCAAGGTAGTTCTTTCATCTTCGCTAATGTTCCAGAATTTTCCTTCTGCCCACACCATTGACCCAAAGGGATGCTGTTTACTCTTGTTAGAATGCCTGAACCTTGATCTCTTGGGTGAGCAAATTTTGATTTCCAAAAATTCTTCCAGTTTATGTGTGTCCTAGCTTGCAGATCCTCCAACCAGACCGACCGGTTTTGACTGTGGTCCCATTGGTAAAGCTCCTCCTGATCTGCCCCAAGGTGCTCTTGCTGCAACCTCCTGCCCTGCGCCTTGCTCACTTGTTCACCCATTTTTTTTTGCTCTACATTACAGTATGTAATGTTTATATGTATTATGAATATAAAAATTGCATACTGTAGATTTCTTTTATAGTGGTGGTAACATCGTAATTATTTGCCATTGGTTTTGTGACCCATGCTGTTATTATCTTTAGGACCGATAGGTTATTTTTATAGAGTACATGATTTTTATTGGCAAAATCTCATTCTCTCAGTATTGGCTTACAAACAAATACTTTTGCAGGATTATATGAATTATAGGAAGTATCGATATCTTCGCCTAGATGGATCTTCAACTATAATGGACCGTCGCGACATGGTCAGGGACTTCCAAAATAGGTGTGCGGATGTTGCCTAGGCATCTATCCATCTACTGGATGGTTGAAACTAACTTTCAAAATTACATTGAGCAGCATTTGATAATATGTTATTTTAAGGGGTGAACCTTAGTGGTTACTTTAGTGGTTACTTCCTGGTTTTATGTTGCAGATTAGTTCCCTTTCATTTTATATATTCCAGAAACTTTGTTGATTTTAATAAGTCCATTTGTTGATCTTAATAATTCCATTTGATGACTTATGGTACAGGCAAGATATATTCGTCTTTTTATTGAGCACAAGAGCTGGGGGGCTGGGAATTAATCTTACAGCTGCTGATACTGTCATATTTTATGAAAGTGATTGGAATCCAACATTGGATTTGCAGGCTATGGATAGGGCACACCGGCTTGGACAAACCAAGGAGGTAGGGAATATTCTTCATTTAAAAGTTGAGCTATTCAATTGTCTTTACAAGTCTGTTATTTAATGGTATTTTAGAACTGTTAGTAATGTTAGAGATATTTAGCATTTTAATGTGTGGTGAATCATCGATCTTTGTTTTACATGCACACTCTTTATGTTGTGGCTATTAGCTTCATACAGTCTTTTTGGTCTGTATTATCACTGGATTTTTTTGTTGTGATAGGTATAATTCATGCTATAAAGAGATTATGAATAAGTCTCTTCTGTCTGGTCTGCATTCCATTGTTTTCTGTCTATATTTGATTGGCTTGCTTGCCTCTGGTTTATAATTATTTCTCTATGCTTTAGGTTACTGTGTATAGGCTGATATGTAAAGAGACAGTTGAAGAAAAAATTTTGCAAAGAGCTAGCCAAAAAAATACTGTCCAGCAGCTTGTTATGACTGGACGTCAAGCACAAAGTGATATATTGGCTCCAGATGATGTAGTTTCATTGTTACTGGATGATGCTCAGCTGGAAAAGAAGATAAAGGAGCAAGTGCCAATACAGGTTATTTGACTTTCTAGACACTTGTTTCATCATGGTGATTTTGTTTCCGTAGGCAATAAAGCTCTAAGATAATTTTGATCACACTGTTCCTGTGAAAAGTATTTGCTCAAGCTCATTAGTTTCTTATTATCATGAGATAAATACAACAGGTCCATACACTATAATAAACACTACAAGCAAAATAACATCAGTAAAATCGTAATATATAATATGAATGAATGGATGCCAAAATGGATACAGTGGATCTAAATAGGTGATTAGGTGGGGAGGCGTAGGACTCTATCATCAACACAAGCTATGTAAGGGCAGGGTGGGCCATTAAGGCTTTGGTCAAATACATTTAAAATTTTAAATTGCAAATTACACATCTACACATGGGAGTTGTATGTAACTCGACAATGCACTGCATCAATAGTAGCTCAAAGGGACTTAACAACAAGATGCGTTTTTCACTTCTAATATCCTCTTCATTTACAACTTGAAGGGCCTATGGAAGTTTGCATTACCTAACCATACCTCTGGAAAGAAGAGAGGTCTTAACATCCCCCTCAGTGACAGTTCCTGACAGTCTCAAGCTGGACAAAATTTTGCCACAAGGGAGGAGCAATCCAAAATCAAACCTATGCTCCACTGAGTTTCTGGGATGGCGATGACAGGGTCGGCTGTTAAAAGGTAGGGGAATTTTTAAAAATATAGAGAAAACACCCCCTAAAAGTTGAGACCTCATGTTTGTCAAAATAATTTTAACTCGAGAGCAAAAATATACCCAGTATCAAATTTTTAAATACCCATATAAAGAAAATGGCCAACGTCTTTTTTGTAAACACCAAGACAGTCAATAATAAATTGTTCACCAAACATCAATTTTTTTTACAAAAATGATAAGACAATAAAAATTTAGAAAACTGCGTGTAATGCCAGAAATGTTGAGATCTTATCGGTTTCTCAGAAAAAAGAATTATTTCGATAGCGAAAAATGCCCAGTATCATTTTTTTAATATACTCATTTAAATTGGAAACCCAGTATTAAAACACCTAAATGGCCGATAACAAAAACACCAAACATCAGTTTTTTACAAACCCAGATATACAGTAACAAAACACCTGCCTGCTTTCAAAATCACCCCAACTTCTCACATGGAAAAGAAATGCATAGGTTACGGGATAAACCCGTTCTTGCTTTCCCGGGATTGGTGTGGGGGTAAAACTCCAGGGTACGTGTCCCTGTGGATCACAGGAAAAAAACAACTAGATTTGTGAACTGAAACTGTATACAGTGCCACAATTTATGCTCTGTATGCTCTGCTCAGCGATGGACAACACTGCTACTCCATACATGACTGAGTAATGGGCCCAATTGAAAGCGGAAGCATACACCTGCTCTCACAAAAAATATTTTACACGTTTTTATTCTTAATCAAAGAATAAGAATCAACTTGCAAATATGAGAAAAAAAATTGTTCGCGATTTCCCGAAATGAACCATCATGTGGCTAGATTCATCGTCTGTAGCCAATCTGCCTTTGAAGAGGTAGTATGTTACATGAAGAAAGTACCCAAGTGTTGTAGCTTCCTGTGAATCTGAACAAGAAGCCGATTTTACGAAAGCTTTGGACCCTATGCATAAGCTCAAAAACTTGCAGTATTTAAATACCTGTGACTGAAATACAAAGCAAGTCATTGGAAACAAATCATTCAAAGTGGCAAAATTGTCAGAATAGATTGTTAATTATACTCCCAAGTCAATTATTGATTACACCTCACAATGCCAAAGGAGTGATAAGCATGATGAAAAAATGTTGGACTTGATTGTGATTTGAACAATTTGATCACTCGTACTTGATGAATCTAGATGTTACTAAAAACTGCATGATTTGTAGATCCATCTGAAGAAACTGAAGCAAAGCACTAAAATGCCATCCATAGGAGGCTTCCTTGGGAACCTAGGTTCGAGCCTTGGATTTATGAATATTCTGTTGAAGCAACTGCTGGTAGCAAAGATAGAATGAACATAATAATACTCACTCTAGGGGATGGCCCACACAAAGTTAACCCATTCAGTAATTAATAATTTAGTAGAAAGTCTCTTGATGATGATTGTCTAATGCTCCCATTCATTGTGATGCTATCTTGATCACTGGTTCAATCACCAAACTAAAACTCATATCTATCTTTTTGACTAAATCAAGACAACTAACATCTCTTTGAAGTAGAATTTTTGTCTTAGATGTTGTGCCTCTTGCAATGGGCTATCCTAATCCTTCACAATGAGCTCATCACTCCACTCTCTCTCCCCTAACGCCTTAATTGATGTAACATTTCCTTAAACAATCTCATTATCATCTGGAAGATCCTCAAAAGTCACCACTGAAAGAGACTTCAAAGTGGAAGTAGATATTTCATCCTCATCTGCATCAAGTAATTGGACAACACTGTTAGTATTTTTGTACTTTTCTACAACAAATTGAGGTACTTATTGAAGAGACATCACTCAGACTAACACTTAATTTTGGTACAAAGTAAAACATCATGGTTAATGGCATCTTCTCATCAGCTTTGCCAAAATATTGGAACAGAGTACTATCCTCGGCCATATGATGAGTACACCCAGAATCCATAATACACTCAATTTGGAAGTTTGAGCATGAAATTCTTGACATATGAGAAAAAAGATATTATTCATACCATATCTGTTGTGTTTTCCCATGAGCTCCTTTAGGTCTTTGATTTCATTCATAGGATCTTTCATTTCTTGAAGCAAGTATCCTCAACATGTCCCAGTTTGCCACTGCACTTATATTCTTTGTGCATCTTTTTCTTGCCACTGTGACTACTCATGATTGTCATCATGCAATTATGAGGACTTTACTTGTTCCCATTATTAACACCTCTTTCTTCTTTCGGATGCATATCTTTGTCTTTGTTCACTTTCGAAGTTTGTTTTGCCTTTCCTTTTAGTTGTATAAACCTACTGCCTTGAACTGAGTGTACCAGAGTTAGCGACCATATATTGTTTCGCAAACAAGGAGCACAAATGTGGAAAAAAAAGTGGAGAGAGAGATACATCAAATGACAGCTTCAAGATTTGAAACCATTAAAAGGTTGTAACTCAACCAGTTTCATGACTGTGGGCCAACCCATTATTGCTCTAATCCCAGTTATATATAAAGTGCAATTTATATATTTAACATAATTCAAAGCTATCACACTCCACAGAAACTAACAGAGGGGCCTGAGAAAACCGGGTTTTTGGTACATGATATGAAATGGAATTAAAATTGGGTAATCGCCAAAACCTGTGTTTAGTTCTAGTTAAAAGGTTTCTGTTTGCCCCACTCCCATTCTCACACAAGGTGCTATTATTTTGGTTTCCTTCACTTCTGGATTTTTTTTTTTTTGTTGTATGTTTTCTAATACATGGATTGTTCTTGTTAATTCATTGTACCAGGGAAAGGATAAGCAGAGAAAAAAAGCCATTCGTATTGATGCAGAAGGTGATGCTTGTCTTGAAGACATCACATTAGCATCAGAGAAGGATGCTGAGCTGGAAAATGAAAAGTCAGGAAGTAAAAAGGTTAGATTGCTACTGTTCAATCTTGGTTTAGGAATATTAATATTACATGTACCTATTAATATTTCTGTTATATTAAATTATATTTTGTGTGCAATATAAATGCTTTCTATATATAGACTAGTTTAGGGGATTTTGCAATTTTGCAAATATTCAGACAACGTTTTTGATCCTGCAGAGAAAAAGGAATGCAGAAAGGAAGGCACCTTCAAAGCCTCGGAACACACCGAAAACTGTCAAGTATGCAGATGCATCTGCAGAACTGAAAGATCCCAGGCAGTTGATAATTGACGGGGATTCCAAGCAGAAAGGAAGAGCTGGGAAGAGAACCAAGAAGTCTATAAATGATGGTTCACGTCCAGAAGATCCTGATGAACAAATTGTCGAGTTTACAGAATTCCCTGCTTTTGTTAATACAGGTGCTATTGATGCCAAAGCAGACATGGAAGAAGACTATTCTTCTCACAGCTGCTCATCTTCAAGGTAGAAAGCATGTATACCTGGCATCTTTTCCAATAGGCAATGCAAGGGGAACGGTAATAGATGAGCAAGGGTCTTTTTGTTGTAGCCATCAAGAAGTATCAATGGCAAGACAATTGTACAGGGAGACTTGGCATAAAAAGTGGCATACTGCTGTGATCCATATTTATTGTGGATTTTGGGTCTTATGATACTACTGTAGAGTGGTCAAAGTGTGCCCCTTGCTCGAGCTCCTTTAATAAACCCCATCCTTGCAGCCTCAATATTCATAGAAAATATTGATGCAAAATGTATGTTTTGGCCAATGAGAGGTTTAATAGCTGTCTGAGGCCTTTAATGTATTTTACATTATAAATCGGTGAAATCTTCCCACCATTCATTACAATGTGTGGGTGTATATGTTGAACCCCAAATATGATTCATTTTGGCAATCAATTTGTCCACTGTTCTTGCAAGCCCAAATATGAATGCTCCAGTACTTCTCCATGCGATTCCTGCCTGTTCTAGCAGCTTCATTGTGGTTGGTTGCTGCTCCAAGATAAGAATCAGACATGTTGCCATTTGTATCCAAATGTCCCTTCTCCAAAAAATTTCTTTAGGACTAGGTTATATGTTGCTGAGACTTGTGTTTACGATAATGATATATTTAGCGAGAACATCCACATATTTGCACTAACAAGCCTTTATGTTTACATCTTGATTGTCGCCTTATTTTCATCTTGACTGTACCTCTCGAGGCAAATGAAACATTTTGAAGGTGGGCTAACTCAACGATCTTGCTTATCTTTGAGGATAATCTTTCAGGTCACGACATCATTTACTTACCACAGATGAAGCATTTTCCTGGCACATATGGACTTGAATTTGTGGTTTCATTTTTGTAGGAAATTTTGAATGTTGCCGATGAGTCTTTTGGCATTTTGGCACATTAGTTTTATACAAATTAGATAATAACTTATGAATTTTCCCTGTCTTATTCGAAACATTAGCATCGTTTACTCTTTCATTTGATGAGGTCTCATATATTAAATCCAAAAAGTGAATACAAGTTGGTTCGCAATGGTTAAACTCTTGGAAGTACACAATAAAGATGAGCAAAGGAAGAGTAGATGTATTAGGTAATTCCAAGGGAAAATGTGCCTCTAGGGTCCAAAGGGTGGACATGTGTTGACATGTATGCAAATCAATCAATTTTTTTGTGACATCCAATAAAATAGACTGGTTATTTCATTTTAAGAGAACAGCCGAGCAATGCTGTTACAGATTTTTGACATATTTTTTCCACAAGATTGTGTCATTTGTTAGTATGAAATGTGGATTATTATTTCGAAGGACTAGTTTTGATGAAAATTGCATCTATTTTCAGTTAGAAAATTGTGCTAGGTTTTTATTCAACTTGTCTAAGTTTTTGATGGTGGATTTTTTCCCACATTCAATTTAACTGCTTGATATGAGACCATGAGCCTTAGGTTAAGCCTCTTCAGCTAAGAGCCAAGGATTAAGGGGTATCTTTGTCCAATGCACGATCCTAACCTTGTTCCTTATGATGTCGGAGCCTTGCACTCAGCGAGACTTGATCCTTGGAGAGTTTTTTGAAAAACTTTCAACTTCACCAGCAAACCAGGGGTTCATTGTCAACAGATTATTTTTCATAAAATGTATTTTCATGATAATTCATGCCAAGGTTTGGTATAAAGGTAAACACCCATTTTTTAAATATCACAATGAGAATTTTCATGAAAATTGTGATGCATGAAAATTTTTCAGCTACTTTATTTTTGAATTACATTGGCTAGGGTTCCAGTTTATTTTTTCCACAATTAAAAAAAATTGTTGCTTTTTTTTGAGTAGTTTTTGCAAATCGGTGACAACTAGGGTTTGCTAGTTTAAGTTTAGGGGTTTGAACATTTGTTTTTCAACATTTGTAGGTCACAACTAGGCTTTTTAGATTGGCATTTAGGATTTGCATGTTTGGTAGCTATGGTTTATGAGCTGTAGGGCTAATTAGGGCTTGTGAAAACTAGCTTTACAAATTAATGTTCAACACTAGAAAACTCTTGGGTTTTTAATGCCTACAATCTTTCTTAGGGAACGATTTTTTGTGCCATATTTGTAATTTGTGAGTTGTGGGAGGGAAGAATAAGTTTTTGATTAATGTAAAAACAGGTTTTGAAGGGGCCTCGAAACCCTGTATAAAGGAATAAAAAACTTAAGATAGAGCTTTAAGAGTTCCGAAAACACAACAAACTAGCTAGAACAAAAGGCCTATCCCCCCAAGTAACACACAAAAGAACATTGACATGGATTAAACTTTGAATATCAATAGTCTAGAGATAAAACCAACAACAAGATTATCTTTTAGTCCCCTTATGGGACTGGAGAGTCATATCAAAAGAAGGCGAGGATCTTTTGAAAGGTTTACCTTTAATCGTAACCTATCATTCTTCCACTTTAGCAGCCTCATCCTGCCCATATAAGGAATCTAGCACTGAATTTTCAGCACCCTATAAGGTTCCAACACACTGCACAGGCTCAGCCAACAGAGATTCAGAACCCAGAACACACCCAGAACCAACAACCACCGAAGAAGGAGAAACGACAGGACCAGCAGAACTAGCAACAACTAACGTACTAGCAGGAAGCTTGGATCCAACCATCAAAGAACTTTCTGAGACATTTCTAGCAGGGCCAACAAAATTAGAAACACATGGTTTAAATCATCAAAGGGGGCACCCACTCATCATATCAACAATGTGACTAACACCAATACATTCTCATGGGATAAAACCGTGCCCACCATTGGAGGCACAACAATCAAAGGGGAAGAAGCAAGAATCAAGAGCCACAACCTGGGAAAAGCTCCGCTGGGATGTGCTCTTCACAACCGTGTAGTGCTGGGAAGAGGCACCTTTTCACCAAGACACAAAATGCCTGGTTTTGCCCAGACCACATTTAGTTGCAACATGACCTATTTTAAAGCACCTTCTGCACCTGAAAAGAATTCCTTGATAGTCCAAAGGCTGTATCCAGCTGCCCTTAGGAGAAACCAACTTGATCTCTGCAGGCAAACCCTTACAAGCATCAATATCCACCAAAATACGGGCATAGCCGGAGTCAAGGATGTCTGTAGATTCCACATCCACCATCATGAAGTCTCCCAAAGCCTCACCCACTTCCTCAAGAAGAGGATCCACCCAAAGATGAAGATGGAGGTTTGGAAGCCTAACCCAAATAGGCATCTTATTAAAAGTATCAGATGAGGGATTGAAATCCTTGTGCCAGAGCTTTACCATCAACACAAAGCGATCATCCCAGCTTAAAAAATGACCACAATGAATACGTTTTCTATCCTCTGCAAAATCAAATTTGGCTATGAAAAAACCTTTCGCCAATGGGAAGACGTGGACTGCACTAGCTAAAATGGGTTCCCAATATTTGGAAATCCAAGCATGAAGCTCTGGGAGGCTTGGTAAAAAACCCCTAAATCTGCAGATTGTTGCCTGGTTTAAAAGGACATAAGAGGTGTGCTCAATCTCCTCCATCATTTCCACACCCAAAGAGAGAGAAATGGAGTCAGCCATGGGGATAGGCACAAACTCCACAAGAGTCTTCTTCGCGGCCCTAGCCACAACCTTCGGAACCCGGGGAGCAAGACCAACAACCGCCAGAGAAGGGGAGGACGAATTACCGTCCGCGACAAAAACCCTAGCTGCTATTTCAGAAATTGCCGCTGTCTCCACATTCCCCGGAGGAGGAGAGACACGACGAGCAAGGTAGTTGGGAGCATTAGTCCTCACCGAGGAGGGAGTAACTTGTGTAGGCGCAGAGGAGCCGACGCGTAGGGAAGCCACGCCCGATAGCATAGGTGCCCTCCGCACAAGCCCAGAGCGCGCAAGAGATTTCATTGAGCGCGCTTAGATATAATATTCTGGGACAGAAGAATAAGTTAAATGACCCGATCACCCAACATTATTTTGGAAGTCATCCAACATTTTTCTAGCAAAAATCACAATATGTGGAAGCAATGAATGTTCATAATCTTCAAGTACAAATGTCTCAAAAAGATCATCTTTGATACAAACACTAGGCCAATAGTTGTGGGTAAAGATTTGGACAAGTTTGATGAATGTGATAAAAAGTCATTCAATTTGATCAAATTATCAATGGTAAGATGTCATGCTTCTTGAACTCCAAACAAGGACAACTTCAATGATAATTTGGATGCACCTATGAGAATTTCACGAGACTTTGAATAAGGACATGACTTTCTTTCTAAAGAATATGCATTTTTCTATCACTAAAAATGAGAAAATGTCCTTGACAAGAGTATTAACTCAAGATCAAGGACACCAAATATCATTTGTCATTTATTGGTCAAAAGATGGAACATAAAAATGTAGTAATCTTGTTGAAAATCTTATTACCTACTTATGAGTATTTCATTTAGACACTAAATATCAACTCTACAGATGTTGACTTGAAGTTTATAAGCTCTTAAAAGACTACATTGAAGAAATAACTTGGTAATAGTAGTGAGATGAGTATGGAATAGGCATTTGCAACAAAAAACAATGGCAGAGGACATGGTCATACAAGAAAGGACAAGGTCACAATGAAGATGCATCAAATAATCTAGAAAACATCACATGCCATTTTCATGGTTAGTAGGGCCACATGAATAAACATCACAAAAAAAGTTGGCTGAATGGAAATCTAACTAGGGAGGGTATGAATAGAATCAATAGAATACTCATGTTGGAGAACATTTAGAGAAGACTACCTTTCTATGTATTAATGGCTCGAAGATTAGTAGATTAGTCAAAGTCATTTAAATAAAACATCAATTTGGGAGCATCACCTCACTTCATTGGTTCATAGAGTACACTACTTGCTTGGATGCCATGAAATTTGGTGGTTGTGATATAGATATAGATTATCTGATTTAGACCTAATCGATATTTCATTTAAAAAAACACAAATGTAGTATCATTTAACAAGGAGATCAAGAAACCTATTGCTTTTGGTATAGATTGGATAGGCCAGAGAACAAACATTGATAGCCAAGGGTGCATTAGGCATTACTACAATTTGACATCAATGATATAGACACATCAATTCATCCCACCTCTCTCAAATGGCTTGAGAGAACTTGGAAGATGAGATTCTTGACTTTCAATAATAGATACAATGGCGTGTGGGACTTAGTAGATTGCGAAGCACCATAGAAGAACATTTGATGATAAACAAGCTTGAAGGCAAATAGTCCCACAATTAGTTCATACAAACATTTGTGGACCAATGAACATGATAATAGTTACAGTGTAGGTATTTTCTTTTGCTTGTGGATGATTTTAGTAGGAAAATATGAGTGTTTTCTATAAGTAAAATTTGAGGAGCTTAATGAATTTCAAGAGCTCAAAGAATTAGTAGAAAGAGTAAGATAGTGACACACCACTCTTATAACTGATAATATAGAAAAACTTTGTTTTAATTGATTCAACATTTTTTATGGTGAAAATGACATCAAAAGATTTTTTATCACACTCTACGTTTTGCAATAGAAGGGAGTAATTGATGGACATTATTATACTATCATAGAGATGGATTGAAGTGATCCCAAGAGGTTTTGGGTTGAGACAATATATGCTACAATTTATTTGATGAGCAAGTCTCCCAAATATGAGGTGAAAAATTAAACACTAGAGGAAACATCACCCAGAGGAAATTGAATGTTAGTAATCTTAGGTCTTTGGTTCCTTGTGTATTTTTGGATTGTAGATGAAAGAGAACCAAATAAGATCTTAAGAGTAGGAAATTGATGCTTATAGGGTATAATGAAGATAATAAGGCATGCATATTGATTGATATTGAAACCGATTGCTTGAATTTTGACAAAGAAATTCTAAATACTGGGGAAGTACAACCTTTCTAGACATATCCAGAGTTCTATATTATTGAAGATCAAGAATTTGTGGCGAAGGTTTCACGTGTTCAGCTTCAAGAAGCTCTACCTGAAGGGGGGACTAAGAGCATTACGAAATAGACTCAATTTTCATATATAATATCTTATATAAACCTCTAAGTGATACAAACATGAGTTGTCCAAGTCATGATGCCAATGCTGATTTGGATGTAGGGACTTTCCAAGAGGAGACCAAAGTGGGTGGGAAAGCACCATTGTAGATGTTAAGTGAAATGACCAAGGGTAAATCCTTAAGAGGCAAGAGCAAACAAAAATAATTTTACTCTTATGATGAATGAGATATGGGATCTTTTAGATCTTTAACCAGGAAATAAATCCACCCCAAATAGGTGTACAAAGTTAAGTACAAAGCATATGGTATATTAGATAAATACAAAGATTGATTGGTTGCTAAAGGTTTCCAGTAGAGAGAGTGACAATGGACTATAAGGAGACCTTTTTACCTACAAATATGGGCACCATCTGGTTAGTTCAAATCACGGTAACTTAGTTTAGTATATTCTCCATCAAATGGACGTGAAGAATGCCTTTCTCAAAATATATTTGGAGGAATAAGTGTAATATCACAACCACAAGGTTTTCAAGTTGTATGGAAGGAACATCTTGTATATTGACTAAATAAATCTTTACATGGATTGAAGTAGACACCAAGGTATGATACATCAAAATTGACATGTATTTGGTTGAATAAGGGTTCTAGTGGAGTCCTTCAAATACAATCTATATGCCAAAATATTGGTAATGATATTATTATGCTAGTCATTCATGTAAGATGACATTTGTAGACAAAAAAAAAACTCTTCCCTATTCATCATTTCTCATCCCTTCTTCATGATTTAAGTAAATAATTTTGAATAATTTAATTATTCCCACTAACTATTTCTTTCCTCTAATGTTAATTAAATTATTTTTTTGATTTGTAAGAAGTTGTGGACGATGGGGTCTACTCCCATATTAAAAATATAAAAAGACAAGAAAAACATGCCCTTGCCACAAGGGGTGCTACAAAATTACAACATAGTTAATTTGTTTTGTTTTGTTTTGATGACCCAGTTGACTAATTCGTTTTCACTTTGTCAAACCTCAGACCCTTTTGTTATTGATTTGAGCAACAATTGGTGTTTACCAGGAGGAAATGTTTCCTTCTTAACCTTTGTCCACCCAAAGTCAGTGTAAGAAGAAATTAATGTGTTTTGATCTACTTCCACTAAGGGGATCTTCCCCTCCATTTCTTTTGTCCTAGCCTGATTAGAATGATTTTTCTCCTTAGAACCAAGCCTTGTAAGGAATTTCAGTAGAAAAACAACTTCCTACACTAATCTTGGGAGGAGGGTAATGTAATTTTTTTTACAGATCTTCACAACAATTACAAAAACTTAACATAAATAACATGCATTCCACAACACAATGATTTACGTGGGGAAAACCCTTTCAGCAGAAAAACCTCACTCTAAAAGCTACGTAATATATTATTCAAAAAACAATAATAGATTACAATATACCTGTAGAGAAAGCTTCTCAAAGGAGTATCACCAACAATGATCCAGAGGCAAATAAAAAACTATTAGACTCTTAGAATACATCACAATACATCTCACCTGCCTAGTATATAGAAGATACAAAAAATAAAATTGTCAAACAAGTACAAAACCATGGGCTAAAATTGCCCAAAAAATGGTGCACAAAATATCCTCCGTTAGACCTATGACCTAATAAAAAATAATCGAGATTCACAATGATAAATTATGAGTGAAATTTGTTTTAGGGGTGCTACCCTCAACAACTCCTACTAGGGAACGTTTCCCCCTAGATCCTATGTGGTCATGGGGGCTAGCAAGGGATAATCCCTTGCAACCCCCAAGTTGGAGGTGATTCCCTTGAACCCTCATTTCTCATGTATAACAAATAACCTTTTTATTATTGCAATATTGAAACACCATTTTCGTAACAATCCTTTCTAATAAATGAGAGCTGAAAGGAATGATTGCAATATTTGAAATCATGGAGTCCTATCTCTTCACATTTTTTTTTTGTTATTTGAAAATGCTGCCTCTTTAGAGACTCGAGGAGGAGCCTCAGAAATAAGTTCTTGAATATTTTCTAAAAGGAGAAATAGTATTTGTGCAAAATGGAAACGATGTCTTTGAGGAGATCCGCTCTGTCTAGGAAGACATTAAGTAATGTCACGACTCAACAATGATCTACTTGGTGGGGGTGCTGCAAACAACTTGATTTCAAAATTAGAGTTATTCACTTTTAGACACAAAGAAGTGTGGTGCTGGGTAGAAAAGAAACTCTTATCTAAAAGATATTTTCTTTATCAACTTGCTCTGCCCCCAACTTCCTTTGCCAACTTTTAAAGATATTATTAGGTAAACCACTAGATAGATCCATCTCCAAACAAATTTGAGTCCATTTGGTACTCACATAATTGATTGTTTTCTTTGAGACACATAAATTTTTTCTCAATCCCTTGCCAATGGTCTACAAATAAACTAGTTCCCAAAACTGAATGGCGATATATGGTAGTTGAACCCACAAAAACATAGATGTGAATATCTTTGTTCGAGGGTCAAAGTAAGAGTGTCAGACCTTCATACATAAGAAATTACCCTGAAACATCCATGTACCATTTTTAAACATATTTTCCTTATCCTCAAGGGATTCAAACTCAAGGATGAAGAAGCCCTGGCACAAGAAAATGGAAAAATACTACAACTGAAAGGAGAGCCCTTGCTCCATTGCCCAACATTGGAGAATGGAGGCATGAACCAATGCAACCCTCGACCACAAGCATAGAATAAATCATCAATGTAGGAGAGGCAAAAAAAAATTACACATTTGTTTTAATTCTTTATTTTTTAAAAAATAAGTGTTTGGTAAACTTTTTAACATGATCGGTGACGCTAGCACGAAACGCTCTCCAAATCTATGTGAAATAATTTTTACCTAGAGCTATGAACTACCGTGGCCAACAATGGGGGATCTCATCCCCTTATTACAAAGCTTCAAGGCCCAAACCCATGAACACATTGGATCAGCGAAGGCATAAGCCTGCGATCACAATGGACCAAAGAGGGGATTAAACCTGGGTGGGGACAAAAATGTCACCACTTAACCAACACACTCAGTGGTGAACTGCAACACAAATTTTTTAATTCTTATGGCCTTTTTTTTGGAAATATATGTTTGGTTGTCTGTTGTCATTGATGTCAAACACTGTGTGGCCCGAAGGTGTTGGAGGTGTTTTCTCTTACATTTATGTCCGAAAGTATTTGCTAATGACATGTTCAGGCATATATGTTGGTTTGAAAATGAGTAAGGTTGTGTTCTGAACACGTGTTAGTGCTTCTGAACCTTTAGAATAGTGGAAGGCATGTATGTAATTAGTGCTTTAGAATTATTTTTCTTTGGTCTAGAAGTCTATGGTTATGTCTGAATGTTAGTGGTTCAATAACGAAGTTATGTAGTTGAAGGTGACATTTATTCAGTTGTGTTTTCTAGAAGGTTTATGTTCCAGAAATCAAGGATGGAGATATGCATATGTGATTTGAATTATTTTTAGGATTTGGTCTTGGTTGTGGTGTTTTGTGATGATCCAAAAATGACTCTTGGTGATCTGAAAATTATGTCTTCAAGTGTTGTAGTTATCATTAGTTTATGTTCTTGTCCAAAAATGTATTGCGATGGATTCTGACTTGGAATGTTTGCAAGTGAAATGGTTCCTAACCTAGCGTGTGGATCTCACCATGGCGTGTGGAGGCTCAGATACAATTGGCATCTAGGTGGTTCTTTGGTTAGTGTGTTTCTACACATTTGAGATGGTTATGAAAGTTGTTCCAATAATTGAAGATCTGGCATTGGGCTATGTGTAGCGTGTTCATGGTCTGTCTCTCTTCAGGAGTGGATCATGCTTCATGTTTTTGGTTAGGTTATTGCATTTAATGTCTACCTCTTATCGAAATGGGTTCATGCTATGTGTGACCTATGTATTTAATATTTATCTTTTATTCGGTTGGGTCCATGTAAAGTATAATCTATGTTTTGGTTTGAATGCTTCTAGCATGGGACCTTATTGTAATTTGCTATTGCCATGGCCAACTTGTAACTGGAATATAATATGCTTTTGGCATGGACAACCTTGTTGTAAATTTAAATTGTTTATGTTATATATAAGTACAGTATCTTCTTTGACAAAGGTAAGAGAGTGAGTTGTGTGTAAACCAGTGAATATCTATCTGCATAGTTTCAAAAGAGAAGAGTTCAATCTATGATACTGCTATTTTGTGATGGTGGTAGAGAATAAAATGTCGTAACAATGTGCTGTTGAGGTTGTCAGTGTTTTGAAGATCAACTACATTATCATGATAATTTATCATTATCTATTGTGAAGGGCTGTATCATTTCCCTAGGATAGTGTGTCTTGGGTGCACAAGTTTGTTGCACTATCTTGCTACTTTGGTAGTGAGCCTCTTTTTGCAAGTCCGAAGTAGTGAGCTCCTATATGTATTCATTTTTGTATTGTTGATGAGCCTCTAGTTGAAAGTCTGAGGTAGTGATCTTCTATAATCTTTGTAATCAGACTATATTCACCAGTAAATTATCTTTGTGGGCAAGTGCTCACTGTGTTTTTTCCCAGTTTAGGTTTTCCACGTATAAAATATTGGTGTTCATGTGTTGGTGGGTTTGTTTATTATTTTTCTTAATGTTTTATGTGGTGAATACTGAAGTTAGTTGTTTACTCAAGTGTGATTTTGGTTTACGCCGATTCACCCTCTCCTCTCTGCATCTGGAGCGTGTTCATCACTTTTATAGTTAAATAATTATTCCAATTATTTAATTGGCTAACATTTCTTTTATTGTCAAATAAATTATTTCAATTTATTTAATTATCAAAATATTTTGAAACATTAAAATTTATAATTTATTTATTCTTTCTCCCCACACGTAGGTTAAATAAGTAATATTGTTTAATTCCTTAGACCTTCTAGCTACTTGTCTATTTTATTCTTCCACCACTTCTCCTCCACTTCTTCCCGATTCCTATCTTATATTTAGCCTCAATTTATCGTACACAATCTTAGCTGTTCATCTCTTCAGGGCTTCTGTTCCCTCAATCTTTGTTTAATTTTCCCTCTTCTAGCTCCATCCTTAGAGAGTGCATGAACGAGTTTATCTTCTAATGCCTCTTTTCCATTATAATAGGGACTATCATTGTTGGACGAGCCCTTCCTTTCCTACCCCTGCATGCAGGGGTGCAAACTCTTTAATCAACCATTCCTAAAGCCAATAGTGCATTAAAAACAACCTTGTTCATTGAGAAGAAGAGAATCTTGATGAAGAGGGGGGAATCAACACATTCTATACGTAACATTCCCAATGTAGGGGTGGGAGATTATAATTAGATTATAATTTCACCTAAAGATCAATGAAAAAAACCATCACTTGTCTTAAGGAACTTATTGTTGGAACATGATCCCCTTCTCTCTTAAGAATGTTGGGGATAACTATAAAAGAGCTATGACCACTATCTTCCATGACATGATGCATACTCTTATGGAGGATTATGTTGATGAATTTTTGGGTACATATTTTAAAAGGTAAGGTCATCTTTCTATGTTTGTCATATTTCTATGTTTGACAAAATATTTATCAGGTTGGAGGAACACAAAGTCAGATTTAATCCTGATTGTGTCTTTAGTGTCACTTTAAGAAAACTACTTGGGTACATTTTTTCATTTAGAGGCATAGAGTTTGATCGAACAAAAGTCAAAACAATGGTAGACATGCCTCCTTTGACCAATTTGACTTAGCTACATAGCTTACAAGGGAAATTTTAATTATATGTAGATACATTACTCAAGTAGCTCATAATGTCAACCCTTTCAACACCTAATCCATAAAGGTGTCACATTCATATGCATTTCTAAGTCTCAAGAAGCTTTTCAACAATTGAAGAAATATTTTATGTCACCACCAATTCTCATGCCATCTATTGAAGGAAAACCATTGGTCTTGTATATCTCAACTATATCATCAACATTAGGGGATCTATTAACACAACATGATAACTAAGGGAAAGAGAGATATTTATTACATCAATATACCTTGGCGAGATATGACCTTAATGACACAACTATTGAGTGAGCATTGATAGCTATTTCCTTCCCAAAATTTTTGACACTACATGTTGATTCAAAAAACTAAGCTCACTGTAAAGATAAATCCTTTAAAATACCTATTGAAAAAATAAAGACTTACTGGTAGACTATCTAAATGAGTCATAATTCTTAGTGAATTTGACATTGAGTATGTAGAAATAAAATAATTTAAAGAACAAGTTATAAATGCTTAGTTAGTAGATGCACCAACCATCTCAGATCAACAAATGTACCAACCATGTCAGATCATCCCTTGGTATTATATTTTCCTCGATGAAACAATGTTCACAGTAGCATCCTTGAACCACTGGGACTTTAATTTTAACGGATCATTTACCCAACATGGATATGGATCAAGTATTTTTTTGTCACACCAAATTGATATTGCATTCTTAAGTCATATTGTTTGGATTTTCCTTGCACCAACAATATTATTGAGTATGAAGCTTTGATAATTGGGTTAAGAACAACTATAAAATGGAAAAATCAATATCTTCATATTTATGGTGATTTATAGCTCGTGATATAACAAGTTAATGATGAATACCTCACAAAGGATGAAAACCTCATGCCCCATAAGAAAATAGTTGACAGTCTCAAGAAATACTTCTCTTTTATTGTATTTAAGTAGATACCCAAGAAAATTAACAAATTCACTGATGCTATGAATACTTTTGGATATCTCTTAGACATGCCACATAATGTTTATAATTGTGAGTCCTTGGTGGATCAACTTCTAATTCCTTTTTTTGATTTTTCGGATACCAAAATTGTGTGTGAAATTGTTGGTCCCGATTCACCTTGGTTTCAAGAATTTTAAAATTATCTTCATGATCAAACCCTCACACTTGATCTATCTAAGAATCAACAAAAAAAATAAAATAAATAAATCCAGTTTGTTCTTAAGTAAAATTATCTTTCTTTGTACCAAGAATGGAGCGAGAGTGGGAAAGGTGGAGAACCCAACGGTCACCTGCAAAAATTTTTGGAGGCCAAAGGGGAAAATCTGATGGACACAGGTCCTTCCAGAGACATGGATCGATCACCTTTAATTTCCAACCTTCCTCTCATTGACCTTTTAATAGGAGAAACATGGCTCGACTTCAAACTTGGAGACCCAAGCTCAGAGCTGATAATGTAAATGATTCCTTCAAAGGATCTCTAGGGTATCCTTCTAGGTTATGTAGGAGATCGGAGAAGTGAGACATGGGTCTCAACATGAACAATGACTATGCGAGCATTGGGAAAAAATTTGATTTCTCAAAGATCGTGGGTAGATTCTACAGACCAAAGCAACCCATGGTCGCAGAACCAAGCCAAACGGATCCAGAGGCAACACAACAACCTAAAGCAAATATCAGGTCTAAAATCATTTCCACTCTGAGAGTTTCTAACTCAAACTGGAAGGAATCTCTACATTCTCTTTAGGATAAAGCCTTCTTCTTTAAATGGTTAGGGCAGTGGTCTTCTGTAAATCTTGTTAGGAACTGGTGTTGTAATGTTTGGGGAAAGGGTTGTAAACTTAAAACCCTAGCCAACAATTTTTATATGGTTCTCTGTGAGGAAACAACTGATAATGAATGGATTTTGAGTAATGGGCCTTATTTGATTGAAGGAAGAAGATTATATTTAAGAGACTAGGAGGCTAATTTTGACCCAACCAAAGAAAAGCTATCATAATATCCAGTCTAGATAAATCTTCATAACCTACCAGCAGAGTATTGGGGTCAGGAAACACCAAAATAGATTGGAGATTTGATTGGAACTTACATCAGATCTGAAGTGGTGATCAATAATAAGGATCTCAATACATCCAAGAATCCTGATTAACCTACAACAAAACAATCCGATCCCAAATCATGTTACTATGGGGACAACAAATAATAAATGGAAACAGTTTGTAATACCCCTCTAAACCTAATATGATTTTTGTGTTTTTTTAATGAGATAAGATCTTGTGATGAGCTTCTCTTAGTGCTTAGATATTTGTGATACATGTCTGAACTATTCCAATAGTTCATTCTAATGGTTTCATAATGTAGTACCTATTGACCCTAATGATAGACATACTATCTTAAGGGATCCATTGGTGTGTGTTTATCTCCACTTAGGTGTTGAAGACCTTTCTAGACCTATCTATGTTTATGATGTTATGTGATATGTGCTTGACGAATATATATAAGTGATTTCTATACCTTCTTCTATTAAGGTTACTCAGAATAAATCATGTATTTTAGGTGGTGCTTCGAGATGTTGATCATGATGTTGATGACTAGGGTAAGTTAATTGTCCCTATTGGTTCTCTATTTATTTAATAATCTCTTTATGGTGTATGCTTTGATATAATCAACCTAACCCTGGCCATTGATAAGTATGGTGGATAGACCTAGATGATGACATACCTCTCAGATACTTTGATGTAAATAACTATGGTTATTATTATCAGTGCATATAGATTTAGGAAACAAATATATTTTGGTTATATGATTTGATTATGAAGACTGATCAAATGCTCAAGATTCTAACCCTATTTATGATGATTCTACATGTGTTATATGTATATATATGATGTTTTTTCATGAATTGGGACATATTCATAGTTACTCACATAGTTGAGGTCCACACGATGTATCGATCCCAATCATATTGTCTGCAATGATTTCTTTTATATGTATATCTATGCATATGTATTTCTGCTTTATGATGCAGGCTTGCAAGTACTAGGCATCAACTTCACCTGGCTTCATAGGTCTGAGTATTCCTCCAAATCCTCGATTGTTGTTGTTTCTATGGAGATAGTACCAAGTTATCAAAAAATAAACCTACCTTGGTCCTTTTATTATGATCCTTTGCACCTGGGTTGGGTACTGTTGATTTAGTCATGTATATGTTTTCCTTGGCATGATGGTAATTTGTTTTTTTATCTGGATAGATTTGTTATGTTAAGTTGGTTTGTTCTTTCTCCTCTATGGACATTTGATCTTAGGGTTTGGTTGGTTTTAGATGTATGAGTGTTGCAATTCTCTTTACCATATGAGTAAATTTGAGGTCTCGGTATGAGTGATTTATAAGGATAATTTCTAAAGGTGGTATTAAAATATTTTATAATGAATTAATGTGAGTGTACTTTATTACTTATAAAATAATGTCTATTTATGAAATAAATAAAAAGGTATATGTACGCATAGGCATATGGGTGCACACACATGCATATGTTTATATATATACAAAGATACAAATTAAATAATTATATGTATTTATAATTTATTAAACAATAATATTATAAAGGCTATATGGAAATATTAAAGTAATTATTAATCATTAAATATTTACCTTGAGAGGAACTTCTTGTTGGCGAGAGTAAATAAAAAGAGTTAACTAAGAGATAATAAATATATATACTTTGTGTTAAAGATAATATACCTTAATCTTTACTAAAGTAAATAAATGTTAATAATAGTATATTGTGCGTGAATAAATTGCAAGTGATGTATAATTTAATAATTAAGCTCTAAACTATTAACCGACCATTAGTTGCAAAGGGTTGCAACAGTTGGAATTTTTCCCGTGTAACCACTCCTGTAAGATACTTATGGGAGGATGGTTCCCGAGAGGAGGGAGAGGATACTTTTAGGAATAAAAATATAGAGAGGGAGTGAGAGGCCAAAACCTTGGGAATTATTTTCTCTAATATTTTTAGGGAGATGGTTTTAGAATGAAAATTTTATGTGATTGGAGATCAGAGAATTGGATGGAAGACTCCAGGGAGAGAGAGCTATTGTTTTGTGGTGGAGCCTCTTGATCTCATTTTCATTTGATGATATTTCATGCTTTGGAACTCTCTTGGATCATCTAGGCATTCTATTCCTTCTACCTTCTTTGCAGGACTCCAGGTAGGATCCATACCTGAAAGAGACTTTTCCTTGTCAATGTGTATTGTGTGTGTGTATTGCCTTTCTCTTTCTTCTGGGAGATAATATTTGTGATTATGAAATAAATATATTATATTTATTTCATGATATATTCTATGTATACTAATAGTTTGTTAATTATTTTATACCTTATGGATTAAGTTTTATAAGTTTGGAATAATTTCATGTTCTTATTTCCTTCTTTCTCCATTAGGACCTGTTTCTATTCTAGGTTAATTTCCTAGGATGATCTGATGTTTTGTGTGTCCTAATATATTTTTATGGAAGTTAATAGAGGAGATATAAAATGGGTATTCCTCATATTCCACTTCTAGTTCCCATAAACTTCCCAATTATGACTGTTTATGAGACCTTGTCAAAACTGCCTTGTTCTGTGCCAACTGTGCAGGAACAGAGCCAACTGTGCAACTCTGGGCCCCAAGTGCGCAAATACCAAGAACAAGTGATCAGATCACATGAAAAAGTGCACAAAATATCTTTACAAATGTGCAACTTATCATACCAAGTGTGTAGATTAGGCCGCCAAGTGCGCAGATTAGGTCACCAAGTGTGCAGGTCTTCTAGATTGATGGTTTTAGGGTTAAATTGATGTCTTGGGGTCCTATCAACAACCAAAGGATATTAGGTTTGGTTTTTGGAATTAAATTATGTATGATTTCACTTAATATTGTTTTAATATCATTCATGATGCATTTTGATGCCTCCTTATACATTTTGAAGCATTTTGAATGCTAGATTAGGGTTTAGGACTGTCTGGCGGACTAGGGTCATTCAGTGATCTCCTAAACCCAATCCTATGTTACTGTGATGTTATAATTTATGTTTTTATGAGTTTATTTATGTAATTTTTTTTTTATAATCCATTTTGATTCATTTGATGCAATGTGGATGTTTTTTATCCATCTGTGTACTTGATTGTGGTTTAGGGTTGTTCAAAGGATTCATGACAACTAGTGCTTTCCTAAACTCAATTATTTTATGTTCGGACATGTTTATGGATTCTTATATATTATGATGGGAATTAATTATGTTCTTTTGATAATAATTTTGGTAGGGAACCTAAGGACACTTGGTGAGTGGCTCTCAGTGAGGGGCCGGGGCCCTACGTGGCTAGTACCAGGATAACCTATTGATGAGTTATTTAATCAAGTGATAACCTAAATAAATGAACTGGGAATGGAGAAAAACACACTAATCAAGATTAATTTGTGCCTCTCCCATGCTTCTAGTTCTAGTATAGACTAGGGATGGGAGTGGGGTGCCTTTGTGATGGAACGATCAAACAACCTTGTCCTCATGAAAGGTGTTCGGTTCCGCATGTTCCTACTTGGGGGCCAGGGCCAGAGTGGCTAGTACCAGTATAACCCAAGGGGTGATAGATATGTGATGAAACTGACCTATCTTGTAGCTTAGCATCCTTACCAATGTTGGTCAATTATTTTGTGGCCCATGTGGTCTTTTGCTTTCAATTCTGTTATGTTTTGGGAAGGGCCATCATCACCTTAGGAGTATCCTAGTTGTTACCCTCTTGCGTAGACCTTGGTTTCTATCTCCTAGTATGGGGGAGTGGAATATTTTTGGATCCACATGGTTGGGTGGTTAATATTTATTATATCAAGGTACTGTTCATGGTCTGATGGATGTTCCTGGCTCCTGTTCCTTCCATATTTTCAGTTTTGAAGACTTCTTATTGTAAATGTAAATATGTACTTATGCATGTGCATTATTGTAATTGTAATCTCTTGTAAGGAAATATTTGTATACAATGATATGATGTATACCAATGTAATTCAAATAAATGTATAAGGGAATGGGTAGATATAGGTAAAAGGAAAGGGAGCATATTGTATGTTATCTATATGAAAAGATAATTATTTAGGGGATTTATTCTTGTATCTTCTATTACTTTATGGTATCCATGAAATGATCTTAGACTTAGTATGAAATAATGTATTTATGAATGAATGCACTATCTCTTGATGTAAGGTTGTGGAAAATTATTATGAATTGATGAGTCAATGAAAAAGATAGCTATAGAATTCAATATTGGATTATGTTTACTATGTACCTCAAATGCGTATGGAATAATAAAGTATTTAGGGTATTGCTTACCTATTGAATGTTTATCTCTCACTTGAATGCCTAATGAATAGTGTAAATAATGACATAAGTTTAGTAAAGGATAACTCACATAGATGCATGTTAAAATATTAGGACTGATGGTAAGATTATCCCTGTAACTTAATTTTAAAAATAAAGGAATGAATTGGTAAAATTATATAAATCAATCAATGCCTTAATGGGTAAATGAATAGATTAGATTATGTTTCTTGAATAGAAGTGTTAGGGAACTTGTGAGGACTTAGATTAGTTGTAATATTTCATTGAAAAAAAATATTCACATCTCTTAGTAGTTAGTTGGCTTTTCCTCGTGGGTTCCCTGGCGGGACGTGACACAGTTGTTAGAGGTTTGGGAAGGGGATCCTGATATGGGTAATGTTCAAGATTCAAGCCATGCCAAAAGTAAAGGAATTATGCAAGATTTACTATTAGATGAGTTAGATAGAAGGTCCCTGGCTAAAGATATAAATCTATTGGATGAGGCTGAAATAGTAGCGAAAGGCCTTACTGGTTATGCACATGAGTCTCCAACATGGAGAAAGGATTGAAGAATGAAAATAGAGGATGCTATTAAGGGCACAATTCTTTCAATTTATCCAGAGTTACAGATGACCATGATGCCAAAACCTACCTGCCCAAGCTTAAACTCTGTTGTCTTGACAGTCATCTCTCCCCTCAAACATCCTAATAATAAGGCAACATGTATAGTTGATGATGTTTCTTCTCTTAGAACTCCAAGAAAAACTTGTGCAGAGGGCAAGATGGCCTCTACCTCTTTTCTAGATGTGTCTTGCTCAAATTTGAATACGAATTTGAACTCAATTAGGCCGATGAATGGTGAATCTGAACTTTAGGTGAATTTGGATGGTTTTGTTAAGCCTTTTATTGAAGTCCCAACCTTTGTCACTTTAAAAAGTGCTACTTTTATTGAAGGGGTTGATGCCCAAGAATTAAGGTCTTCTCCAATCAGAATTGTTTTGCAACAAGAAGATGACAATATTATGGCAAAGCTCTATCTACATAATGAAAATAATGATTCATTAGTTATCAATGAAAAACATGGTGGTCAATCCCCAAGGTTCCTTGATACCCTTCCCACCTACATTCAGCCATCTACTGAAAACCTAAAATTGACTTCATAAGAACAAGCTAGCTATTTTCACCCTATATTAGATGCTCTAAACATGATACAAGATGCTCATGATAAATCCACTACTAAGGATGAAGAGAAAGCTGGTGTAGGTGACCACCAGGATGGAAAAATATCCCATATCAAAAATTTGGAAAGCTCATTCAATGAAGCAAGGGATAGTAGAGACAACTTGTTAGAATGCTCCTCCAATTTAAGTTATTATAGTGAATATGGTGGAGATGATTTTTTGGGTGTTGAAGAAAATACACATGTTCTTGAACATAGAGGTCTTCATCAATCTAAGTCTAAGTTCAAGAAACCAGAATTAGGCGAAAAGAGAAGAGAGGGGATAAATTTACAAAAGAAAAGATGGAACAGACTGGTTGTGCAAAAGACCAACCAAAATTGCTGAGATCAGGAAAAGGCTATGCCTTTTCCCGAAAGCAACGAGGCTCCTTTCGTAGAATGTCAAGGGCTGCAATGACCCTAAAAAATATCGCCTGCTTAATGTTAGAGTAATCATTAGTTTTCTTATTAATTAAATCATGTTGATTTAATTAATTAAGTTATTACTCTTTAGTGCTTAAGCTTTCTCTTAGGTGCATTAATAATTAATTCTTTTATTAATTATTAATGTGCAACCTAGCTTTTTTAGGCTTTAGGGTTTTGTTCACCTTTATAGGTTGAACCTTGTAATTCTTTTTTCATTAATTTAGATTATAATTTTGCTCTCACATTTTGAGTAACTTCTGAGTTCTGCTTTTTCCTCCTTCTGCTTCTCTCTTGTAACATGTTATTTGCATGCAGGTATTCTTGACATTCTGTGGATTTGTATTTCTGAAATCCTACACTTAAGAGGGGTCTTGATCAAGCGAGAGCTGATACTGTATTGCTACAAGAAACCAAACTCAATGGTGATGTTATAGATAAGTTCCAAAAGAAATTTTATAGGTGGAAATGGGTGTTTTTAGAAGCTACTAGTGCTTCAGGTGGAATGGGCATATTGTTGGATGATAGTGCTGTTGATGTTGTTCTTCTTAGTCAATCATCTAACTAGAAATGGATCGAGGTCACCTCTAAACAATTTCTCTCTAGATTTTATGTTTTCAATATATATGGTCCAACCAACCCAACTGAAAAAGAGGCATTATGGAAGGTTATTACTAACTTCCTAGATGACAGAAGGGATGATCTCTTCATTTTGGGTGGGGATTATAATGCCATCTTAAGACCTAATGCAAAAAATGTGGTAAGGGTTGGAAAAGTAAAAGCCAAAGAGACTTTGTAGATTTTGTTTTAAATAATGGAATGGTTGAAATAGATTTTAGGATAGGTGACTACACATGGACAAACAAGAGAAGTGGATTCTTAAATATAGCTGAGAAAATTGACAGATTTTTTCTAGTTGGTAAATGAGAGGAATGTGATTGGATATGGACAACAGATATATTACCTCTAAAAGGTTCAGATCATTATCCAATTGTGTATAATATTCAGGAAGATGCTGCCCCTGAAAGATCTCCTTTTCAGTTTGAAGCAATGTGGCTTAGAGCGGAGGATTTTTATGTCAAAATTGAGGAGTGGTGGAGGAATGCTCCAGTTGTGGAAGGTAATAAATCCTTTATTTTTTTAAAGAAAATATAGCATATGAAGGAACAATTGAAATTGTGGAATAGAGATGTGTTTAGAAATATCTTTGTGGAAAAACAAAAGTTAGAAAAGAGTTTAAACCTCCTCAATGAGAGAGTGATAGAACTAGGAATGGATGAATTCATGTATTTAGAGGAACAAACTCTCCAAAAATATTATAAAGAGATTCTATCTAGGGATGAGATCTATTGGAAACAAAAATATCAAGAAACCTTGTTGAAAGAGGGGGATAGGAACACAAAGTTTTTTCACAAGTCAGTCAAATCTAGAAGAGCTAGAAATAAGACATTTTCTATTGAAGCTGGTGATGGAGAGGTTATTAATGATCTAAAAAGAATCAATTAGGAAGATGTCACCTATTTCCAGACATCTTCACATATCCTGAGAGATATGATATTGATGATAAAGGGCTACTTGATCTTATTCTGAAATGTATCTCAGATGTTCAGAATGCTATGATTTTTGGACCAGTTTCTATAGATGTAGTTAAGGCTTCTCTACTTGGTTTGGGATGAGACAAAGCTCCGAGCCCTGATGTCTTTCCTCCTCTCTTTGTTTTCAGAAAAAATGAAACACTATTGGGGAGGAACTATGGCAGGTGGTTGAGGAATCAAGATTTGAAGGATTCATGCTTAAGGATTTCAATAACACATTTATTGCTATGATTCTAAAAAAATGGACACTAAGTATTTTGATGATTATAGGCCTATAGCTTTGTGCAACACTATTTATAAATTTATTGTCAAAGTGGCACCTAATAGGCTAAAATGTGTCTTAGGTAACATTATCTCTGAAGAAAAAAGTGGATTTTCCCCTAACAGATCAAATTTTTAAGGTATTATTATTGCCCATGAGGCTGTTCATACAGTTAAGTCTGCTAAGGTTAATAGGATGATGATTAAATTGGATATTAAGAAAGCCTATGACAATGTCAATAAGGAATTTATTCTCAATGTCCTAAGGAGATTTGGGTTTGCTGATGATTGGGTGAAATGGATTGCAAGCTGTATTAAAACTCTAAGATTATTTATCTTGGTTAATAGTAGCCCTCAGGGATTTTTTGAAACCTCCAAAGGTATAAGACAAGGTGATCCTATTGCACCTTTTTTGTTCATCAAATTATGGCTGAAGTTTTGGGTAGATTAATTACTAAGAAAAGGAATGAAGGCAGATGGAAGGGTATTAATATTGCAGCTAGGGTGGATTATTCTACACACCTACAATTTGTGGATGATAACTTCCTCTTGGGAGAAGCTTCAGTAGACAAAACATGAGTAATTAAAGCCACTTTATATAGATATATTTGGGCTACTGGACAATGTGTAAATTGGAATAAATCTGAAATCTACTTCTTCAATACAAATAGAAACTTGCATCATTAGATCAATAACATAATGCATATTAAAATAGGTCTGTTACCGGGAAAGTATCTTGGGGTGTCTCTTTTTGATGGTGCCTCTAAACCTCATATATGGAAAAAATTCATGGATAATTTCTTTAAAAGGATGGAGGGCTAGAAAAGCCACTGGTTAACCTCTGCAGGAAGGATTTTGTTTCTTCAAGATGTCATCTCTGCTATCCCAATCTACTCTATGAGTTGCTTTAAAATCCTGCACAAAATGCCATCTCAAGAAGAATGTGAAAGTTTTTTTGGAATGAGGCAGAGGATGAAGATAAATGGCCTCTCCTTGCTTGGGACAAAATATGCAAGTGAAAATATAATGGTGGAGCTGGTTTGAAGGATTGGAGGAAAATGAATATGGCTTTAGGCGCTAAAATAGTATGGAATATTTGCAAGCAACCAGGGAGCTTATGGGTTAATATTTTGAGATCAAAATACTTATATTCCCTTGACGATGAGAGGATCCTCACTATAGGTAACCCCCCAAAAGGTTCTGCAATTTGGAATTTCATTCTAGATTGTAGGCAGGCCTTCATAAGGCATGTTTCATGGCATGTGGGTAATGGCTCAAAAGCTCTGTTTTGGGATGGTTCTTGGAGAAATCATCCAATCTTAAAAGAAGATATTAGATTTGTTTAACTAAGAGACTTCTTTACTAATAGATGGGGTCATAAGGTGTTTGACTATTTACAATGCAAGCACTCAGCTCTTGGCCCCAAATTGCAATGGAAATGTTTGGATGGCCTAAATCTTAATGCTAATCATAGGACCTTAATGGGAGATATGCTATATACAAGAAGCTTCGTTATATCAGAACATGATAATAAGCTGATTTGGTGTCAGGCTAAAAGTGGAAATTATTCAGTGAAGCTTGGTTATTTATCTCAGGAGGAGGAGGAGGATCTCCTCCTTTGGCCTACCCAATTATTTTGAGACAAACATTTTCTACCAAAGACAGGGGCTTTTGCTTGGCTAGCAGTGCATATGAGGTTTCTAACTACTGGAAGAAGGAAGAGGTTTGGTCTACAAGGGCCTACTAGATGTGTATTATGCAAAGCAACATCATAAGATGTGGACCATCTGCTCATTCAATTCCCTATTGTAGAGGAATACTGGTTGATGATTAGGGAGAAGCTAAATTAGATTGGCCCAATGCAGAATGGTTTTAAAGAGGTTTTTCAAAGTTGGTCTATTCCACTAAAAACAACTACTTTGTCTTCCTTGTGGAAGGTGTGTCCTTCTATTGTAATTTGGGAGTTATGGAAGGAGCGAAACAGGAGGACCTTTCAAGGAAAGGAAAGATCTATTATAAGGATCAAGACAAGCATCATCTGTGATATTGAATAAAAAATGAAGGCTGCTCTTCTTTCCTCTACAGGGAGTTATGTGTACACTAAGGAAGACATACAACTCCATTGTAACTAGCCTAGTCTGAAATTTCAAAATGAAGGTGTCTAAGATGTCGCAATAATCAATCAATCAAGGAAAGATTTGAAATTGGTGATGCCTGACCAAGGATGGATTAAAATCAATTTTGATGGGGCATCTAGGGGAAACCCTGGACCCTCTGGTGTAGGTGTGGTGGTTAATGATTGGAAGGGGGATGTTCTTGCCTTAGCTACCCAAAGACTGCATGATGGCACCAACAATGTAGCTGAGGCTTGTGCTACATTGCTGGCTCTTCAAATTGGAAAGACGATGAAGCTTCAAAAGGTTCATCTTGAAGGGGACTCAAATTATTGTGAATGACATAAAAAATGGTTGTGCTAAGGCTTGAAACCTTCAAAAAACTATGGAGGAGATCTCTCTAGTACTTCATTCTTTTCCATATTTCAAAATTAGTCATGTTCGAAGGGAATGCAATATGAAAGCGGATATTGTTTCTAAATGGGCTACTAATCTTGGGCAAATCAATGAGGTTTGCACGGAGTTTTTTAATGCGTATTTTTGAACCTTTAATAGTTTATTTTGATGTAGGTTATGGACCAGTGGTTTTTAAATTAACTAATTGGCGGGAGTGATGCCTTTTATTTAACTAAGAGTTGGTAGGGATGATTTCAGTAAGTTTACAAAAACCAAGGTGGTTATCCTCTAAGTTCAATTTATGGTTTCGAATGGTGAGTGGGGTGACACGGGCGACCTAGTCACCTTATGAACGGTGGATCATGATGATTGGATGTGAACACATTGCCTTTGTTTTTCCCAACTGACAGTTGATATGGTCAATTTAATGTCAAGTTGCTAGGTGGATGATGTCAACGAAAGAAAAAAAGCATAATGATTACAATGCAGTTGTTATGATTGCATTCAAATGCATTTAATGATTGTAAGATGAAGCATGTAAGATGACGATGACTTTTATAGAAATTATGATTAGTGTAGGGTGGAAGAAGGTGAAATGACTGATGAATTCTCTGATACATTAGCTTTGGGTTCAATTTAAACCTACACCTAGCGCATGTTTCCCATTCTTTTATAAATTCAAGAAAGGAATTTGAGTAAATAGTGCAAGAGGATGGAGGCCACCTTCTCAGTCTACACATAGAAGAAACATTAGTATTTTGAAGGGCCTGTGAGTAAAGACCTCATGATGGGTTTGCCAAATCTTAAAGACGAGGCATTGGATTTGGCTGCTATGGAGGTCTTGGGGAGTCAATTCTAGCAAAGATATGCTAAGAGATGGTCGAATGTAGATGTCATATCCATGATTATCACCCGGGCTTTGCAACTGGGTGAAAATGAAAGAGAAGTCAAGCTACTGGTGGAATTTTTATTTGATAAGGAGCCGCTATTAGGTTTAGACTCTGTTCTTGAGTGGGAAGAGCCATGGGTTGGGTTTGACTACATCAAATGCTTTGAAGAGATGAATGATGGAATTGAATTTGGGCGTGTCCCCTTTCTTCGTTGGTGGGGGAAAGTGAAAAAACATGCCTACCAAGAAGATATTGGAGGCAAATGACGAAGGCTGAAAGAATCCAAGTCAGGGTGGAGGCAAAAAACATGGCAGTATTTGTGGAAGTGCCTAGAATGAAACGTGGCCCAAGGAGGGGTAGGGAGGTAGATGATGAATGAGGAGCCTATAAAGGGTAGTTTAGGTTTTTGCAGTCGATAGTAATATCAGCATAATGCTGAAGCTAGTTGGTGGTGTTTTATGGATTTTGTGCTATCCCTAGTGAATGAAAGGCATAGTTAAATATGGGAAGAATGGAGAAATGATGTCATTTTGTGGATAAATTGCAGCTTAATCTCTAGTTTTTAATGACTTAGTAGATATGTGAATTATAGCGGGTTTGAATAGTCTAGTTATATGTAATTATAAATGCTATGTTCTTAGGCTTATGTTGTTGGATAGATGTTGGTTTTATGCTGATATATACACCAAATCTGCTATATGTAATCCCTATGTAATTCCCTTTGAATATCAATAAAATATCATGTTATAGACCAAAAAAAAAATCAACAAAATAAATTCATAGATAAAACCTCTTTTTATATTATCATCAGAGATATCCTATACCAAAGGAGCCTCAATAGTACCATCTTTAGATACCTAGACACATCGAAAGCTCAAACTGCATTGCAAGAGGTACACGATAGTATATGTAGGGATCATTCTAGTGGTTCTACTCTAGCTAATAAATTGATTTGGAGTGGTTATTGTTGGCATACTATGAAACATGATGATTATTATTTTGTTAAAAAGAGCTTCTAGAATCAGCTGTGAGTTTATTTTTTTGACATTTTAGGTCAAACTCCATGATCTTTGAGCCATCATTCAATTCAATTCTATTATTGGTTATCTTTCTTAATGATGTTGCATGGACTTTGATCCCAAACATCAAACAAATGAATTCACACATCTGATTCCAAAAGCTCTATTTAATAATTTCATGGACTATGGAAACCATATGTCTATGATTATTTCTTTGTCAAGTGTCGCCAATTTCAGATTCATGGAGATATTAGTCATGCACCATTATAGTAACTTCAACTAGTTATAACTCTTTGGCCCTTCTCTTAGTGGAGACTCAACCTCATAGGAAATGTCCATCCCTATTCTTCCATTTCATGAAAGTTTTTCATTACCACCACTGAGTATTTTTCAAAGTGGATTGAAGCTATTCCCCTTGTTGGAATAGTGCCAATGGATAACTGAGGGGGGGGGGGGTGAATCAGTTATCATCTAGTTTTATTTCTCTTCTCCAATTAAGTACAGAATATCATTAAGCATATACACAATAAGATAACACAAAATAAAACACCACAATTTTGGTTATGGGGAAACCAAAATAGGTAAAAACCTCGATGGGAATTACCACCCACAAAGAACTATACTTGAGTATAATAATCCCTGTTAGAAGATCTTACAACCATGTTAGGAGTTGATATTTACAATGCAATAAGTATAGTGACCTGGTTAAGGGTCAGACCCTGTTAGGAGTCTTTTACAAATAACCCTGTTAGGAGTGAGGATACACTGTCCAAAAGCACACTGCTAAAATGATGAAGGCTGCAACCTTCAGTTAAATAGATATACACTATATCTGATAATGAACTGTTTGAGTAGACCTACTATCTTGATCAATTCTAGTGAATTGTATGCACTCTCTGATTCTTCACATAGATCTTTATCTAATGAATGAAATGGCTTATTGTCCCAAAACAACTAGCATTTTGCTTTGTTCTTTTTCTGTCTCTTTTCTTACACTTAGTGATCACAAATGAACTGCTATATGTATCTTCTCCAAAAGATATGATTACGTCGGCTGTAGGAATCCCTTCAATTCTTCTCTTGTCTACTAAACTAAGCACGCAACATAATTAGAACCACACAACTCAAAATGAATAGACACATCACTTCACATAGTCGGCTCCACCAAAATTACCCAAACATCATGCTTCAGATGAAACACGATTAGTGACTTTGGTTAATTATCTTTGACTCATAACTAAACATTAATATGAACACACATTTCCCATAGATAGGCGCAACTAAAGAATCAATAAGATTACTGTCGGATTTCTGAAAACAATCCTCTGAAACTGTGGCTGGTAAATAGAGTAACATAACTCAACTGTAACTGAACTTCTGGATCTGCGTGTATGAACATGGTATCATAACTATGTCTGAAACATAAAAACAACCGCACAAGGCTTCAACATATCCATACTGAAAAATTGAATATAGTACACTGCTATAAACTATATGTTTTCATTAATGACAAACATATGGTCAACTATTTGCACAAAGTAAAATCTCCAACAATCTCCCCCTTTGACATTGATGGCAACATATGATTAAAAACACCATTAATCCAAAAGTGTCTTCTTTCTTTTTACAATCTTCTCAATATCCTCATCAAAGGTTCCTCTTCACTGCTGCATCTCCTTTGACTGTGTTTTTATTTTCATGACTATATACCCCCCCAGAGTATATGCTCCCCCTTACTATATACTCCCCCTTTGACATCAATGGAAAAGGATGCCAAATACAAATAAGCAGAAGTACTACTCCAGAAGTAGAGTAGTCAACCACCCATCAGTCACCATGGACTGATGCATTTTATGTGAGTTCTAATTAGACTCAGGAAAGGGAATTAATCCTAGCTTCTTCCTGAGATACTCAAAGTATCTTTTGATAAAGGTTTTGTAAATATGTCTGCCAACTGATCTTTGGTGCTCACCTAATCCAACTTCACTTCTCTTTCTGCAACTTTTTCTCTTAGAAAATGATATTTTATTTCTATGTGTTTTGTCTTTGCATGCATCATAGGGTTCTTTGAAATATTAATGGTGTTGGTGTTGTCACAATGAATGAAAATAGGATAATTAATCTTAATTCCAAAGTCTTTAATCATCTATTTGATCCAAACCATTGTTGAACAATTCAATGCGACTGCTACATACTCAGCTTCTGCTGTTGACTGAGAAATACATTTTTGCTTCTTGCTTGTCCGAGTAACCAACCTGTCTCCAAGAAATACTGCTCCTCCCAAGGTACTCTTTCTATCATCAAAACAACCTGTCCAATCTGCTTCTGTGTACACATGAAGTTCTACATTTTTTGAATTAGGATACCATAAACCATAGTTTATAGTTCCCTTTAGATATCTGAATATTCTTTTTATTGCCATTAGGTGATTCTGTTTAGGTTCAGCTGCAAATATCCCAACAATGCCATCTGCATTAGAAATATCTGGTCTAGATTGAGTGAGATTTATGAGTTTTCCAATCATTGACTTGTAAAGTGTTTTGTCAACTACTGTGGAGTCATCATTTTTGGAAAGCTTTATTCCTGTTATCATAGGAGTGCTTACTGTCTTGCAATATTCCATTTTGAATGTCTTTAATATCTCCTTCACATATTTAGACTGATTTATGAATATACCTCTGACTGTCTTCTTTACATTTAATCCCAAAAATTATTTTATAGGTCCAATCATGCTCATTTCAAATTCACTCTACATCTCTTTGGCAAATTTTGCACTAAGCTTGTCATTATCTCCAAAAATAATGTCATCAATAAATACAACAACAAGTAATAATCCTTCAGGTGTCTCTTTGATGAATAAGTTGCAATCTGCTGCTCCCTTTTTGAATCCAATCTTTGTCAAGTAGCCATCAAGTCTCTCATACCATGCTCTTGGGGCCTGTTTAAGTCCATAGAGGGATTTATTTTGTTTGCATACCATGTCTGGTTTGTCTGAAAGTTTGAATCCTTCAGGCTGCTCTATGTAAACTTCTTCCTTCAAGTCACCATTCAGAAATGTTGACTTGACATCCATTTGATATACTTTGAATTTCTTGAATGTTGTATAAGCTAAAAAAAACTTTATAGCTTCCAGTCTACTCACAGGGCAAATGTATCAAAATATTCAATTCCCTCTCTTTGCGCATATCCTTTACATACCAATATTGATTTGTTTCTTATCACTGTCCCATCTTCATTCATTTTGTTTTTGGATATCCACTTAGTTCCAATCATGTTTTTGTCACAAGGTCTAGCGACCAAGTCTCATGTGTCATTATTAATTATTTGATCTAATTCTTCTTGCATTACATTTTGCCAATCTGAATCATTACATGCATCTTCAACACTTAAGGGCTCAATTTGTGAAAGTAAACATACCTCTTTATCAATGGTTGAACCTTTTTCTCTGGATCTTGTCAAAAATTTACTGCTATGATCTCCAATGATATCTTCTTTTGAGTGGTGTCTAGATGTGTATTTTGATATTTTAGGTGTGACACTCTCATCTGTGATTTGTGATTCTTCTTGACTTGGTTCAGGGTTATTGCATGATACATCAATACAGTCAAACATTTATTCAATAACTATTTCTTTATTGATAGGTCTAGGTTCATCTTCAATCATAGGTGTATATTCATAATATCTCTCTTGAATCATGAACTTCTCATCGATCTTCACATGTGCACTTTCAATGATTTTCTTCAACTTTAAATTAAAACATATGTAAGCTTTGCTCTTAGTAGAGTAACCAAGAAAAATACCTTCATCGCTTCTAGCATCAAATTTACCAACACCATCATCTCTCTTGATGTAGAACTTGCTTCCAAAGATTTTGAATTATTTTACTGTAGGTACATTACCAAACCAAAGTTCATAAGGTGTTTTGTCTGCGCTTGGTCTTAGTTGAATTCTGTTGATAGTATAGAATGTTGTATTGACTGCATCTCTCCAATAGGTGTGCACAACTTTTACTTCAATCATGATAGTGTGCGTTGTGTCAAGTATTATCCTATTTCTTCTTTTTGCAATTCCATTTTGTTGAGGGGTTCTAGGTGCACTTAGTTGTCTTTTGATCCCACGTTCTTCATAGTACTCAAGAAACTTGTCAGAGGTGAATTCTCCTCCTCTATCAGATCTCAGACATTTTATCTTTAATCCAGACTCATTTTCAACTTTAGCTTTGAATATTTTGAACTTCTCAAAAGCTTCAGATTTATCTTTCAAGAACGCAACCCACATCATTCTGGAGAAACCATCAACAAACAAAATGAAATACCTTTCACCATAGTATGATCTTGTTTGAGTAGGTTGACATAAGTCTGTATGCACTAGATCTAATTTGTTCTCTGCAGAGTTCTATTTTCTTCTGAACGAGGTCCTCACATGCTTTCCCATCACACATTCCCTACACATAGAATCAACAGGTCTTGCAATACTAGGAAGGTCTCTTACTGAATTTACATTGCTTATCTTTACTATGTTGTCAAAATTGATATGACAAAGTCTTTTGTGCCATAACCAACTGTCATCCACTTTTGCAACAAAACAACTTACTTCAGAGTTAAGTTGAAAAACATTACCCTTGGTCTTTGAACCTGATGCAATCATGTCACCTTCTTTGTTATTAATGATGCACCTATTATTTTTGAATTCCAACTGATATCCTTTATCAAGCAACTGTCCAACACTTAGTAAGTTATGATGTAAACCATCAACATAAATAACATCATCTACCTTGTTCTTTCCATCTAAGGTGATGGATCCTCTTCCTATGATAGTTTTTGGAGTGTTATCTCCAAATATAACCATGCCACCTTTGTACTTATCTAGATGTACAAATCTATCTTTGTTTCCTATCCTGTGATGTGAACACCCATTGTCTATGATCTAGTCTGTTCTGATGTTTGCTTGTGAAACTAAAGCCAATTCTTGTGCTTTCTTTTCATCTTCAATTTCTATTTTATCAATAATTTTTTCATTATCTTTAATTGCAACAAATCCAATTTCATCTTCTCCCGAATCATCATCAGTCACACTATCTTCAACATGATAGCATTCCTTAGTATATTTGGGTTTGTAATCTGATATGAACTTCTTGACTCTTGTAGGACACTTGGATGCAAAGTGGCCAACTTTTTTGCATGAAATTTTTTTGAATGGTAGATGTACTTCATATTTTCCTTTACCTTTCTTTTCTTTCTTAGCAATCATAGCAATGATTTCTTCTAGTTCTGTATCAAATTCTTCTTTCTCAATATTACTAGAGATTCTCAAGGATTTCTTACCATGGACTGAGGCTTTGAAAGCTGTTTCAATTTTAGGTTCTGTCTTCAATCTTGATATCTCAAATGCTGATATTTTGTTGATCAAGGTTTCTCCTTTGAAGTCCTTTGAGAATTGCACAGTTTCATCCAAGATGTTTATCTTGCTTTCATAATATGCTATCAAAATGTGGTCATCAGTTTGTCTATTATATGTTCCTCTAAAATTTCTGCACCATTGTTCCTGATTCCTGAGATTGCTTCATTAAACCTCTGATTGTAAGCTCTGATGTTTTCTTCAGGAAGCATCTCTTAATTGTTGTATCTTTTCTTCCATGTCTTTCTACGTGCATTCTTGGCTTGGATGTCTCCTTCAAACATGTCTTCTAGGTATTTCCATATTGAATATGATTTGTCTGCCTTCTTGATCTCAGAATATTCACTGTCAGATAAGGCACTGATTAGGGCTTCTTTGGCAATTGCATTTTGGGTGAATACTTCCTTTTGTTTGTTAGTAGAGTCTTCTTCTGCAAAGTCTTTCAAGATAGGAACATCAATTGCGTGAGTAGCAACCTCATAGATTTCAAAACCAACGCACTGAATATGTGTTATCATTTTTTTCTTCCAGTCAAGATAATTCACTCCATCAAACTTAGGACTCTCTTTCCTAAAGTACGCCATTTGATCTACCTTAAGCTATTAGGCTTTCTCTTCAAGAAACTTGGCTCTGATACCAATTGTTGGAATAGTCCTAAGGGATAACTCAGAGAGAGGGGGGGGGGGGGAATTNACTCAGAGAGAGGGGGGGGGGGTGAATTAGTTATCAACTAGTTTTAATTATTTTCTCCAATTAAGTACAAAATATCATTAAGCATATACACAATAAGATAACACAAAATAGAACACCACAATTTTGGTTACGGGGAAACCAAAATAGGTAAAAACCTCAGTGGGAATTAGCACCCACAAAGAACTGTACTGGAGTATAATAATCCCTGTTAGAAGATCTCACAACCATGTTAGGAGTTGATCTTTACAATGCAATAAGTACAATGACCTGGTTAAGGGTTGGACCCTATTAGGAGTCTTTTACAAATAAAACTGTTAGGAGTGAGGACACACTGTCCAAAAGCACATTGCTAAAATGACGAAGGCTGCAACCTTCAGTTAAATAGATATACACTATATATGATAATGAACTATTTTAGTAGACCTGTTCTCTTGATCAGTTCCAGTGAATTGTATGCACTCTCTGATTCTTCACATCGATCTTTATTTGATGAATGAAATGGCTTTATTGTCCCAAAACAACTAGCATTCTGCTCTGTTCTTTTTCTATCTCTTTTCTTATCATTCACACTTAGTGATCACAAATGAACTACTATATGTATCTTCTCCAAAAGATATGATCACGTCGGTTGTAGGAATCCCTTCAATGCTTCTCTTGTCGGCTAAACTAAGCACGCAACATAATTAAAACCGCTCAACTCAAAATGAATAGATGCATCACTTCACATAGTCGGATCCACCAAAATTACCCAAACATCACACTTTGGATGAAACATGATTAGTGCCTTTGGTTAATTATCTTTGAATCATAACTAAACATTAATCTAAACATGCGTATCCCATAGATAGGCGCAACTGAAGAATCAATAAGATTACTATCGACTTTCTGAGAAAAATCCTTTGAAACTGTGGCTAGTAAACAGAGTAACATAACTCAACTTTAACTGAACTTCTAAATCTGCGTGTATGAACATGGTATCATAACTATGTCTGAAACATAAAAAAAACTGTGCAAGGCTGCAGCATATCCATACTGAAAAGTGAATATAGTACACTGCTATATACTATATGTTTTCATCAATGACAAACATACAGTCAACTATTTGCACAAAGGAAAATCTCCAACACCCCTTACCTACATTAGTGGAAATAAAATTGCCAAGTTTATCTTGAATTACATTATTTTTCTGTATGGATTCCCCTCATCCATTTCCATAGATTATGGTTAGCCTTTCAAAGATCAAAATGCCCAAGATATTTTTGACAAGTACTAATTTCTTTTAGACTTTTATATAGGAAATGACCAATGTTGATTCAAAATTTTAAATTAAATCACTATAAAGTCATGCATATTTTGAATTTTGATATCGTACTGTATGCACCCTAAAATGGTCACCTAGAATATGGGCCCCATTTATCATTTTATCAAATTCCTGAATCAATGTTTTGGAACATTTTCAATTTAAATCAATTTCCTTGATCAAATCATAATTAATTCAATTATTTCAATATTTCCTAGGGTTTGATCATTTTTATTTAATTAAAATATTTAATCTTCCTTTTAATTAAATAAAATCCATCTTATTTAATTAAAATAAATTCCTCCCATTTAATTAAATAGAATTCTTCTAATTTATTTAATTAAAAGAAAACCATCTTTTAATTAAATAAATAAAAATCCCCACTTAAAGCACTTTATTTGATGAAAAAGGAAATAAATTAAATAAAAATAAATAAAGTTCATTTTTCTACACATCTTCCTAAGTGGTGGGCTTTTTGCCTCTTAATCATATCCTTTGATTTTTGCCTCTTAATCTCTACCGTCCATTTCTCTTTATAAGGAAACCTCTCCTTCTCATTTGATAATGAAGATTTAATGCTAATGTTATGCTGCAGGTTTGGAGAACAATTTTAGAGGAGATTTTGAGCACTCAAGCTTGGATATTGCAACTTCTCTCTTCTTGCCTTCTTCTTGCATCATGACATCCATTTAGATTAAATTCATATTAGTTTAGAATCATGGTTACTTTCATAGATTAAATTTGCACATTTCCTTTATTGCATTGTTATCATATAGAATAGATTTCATTTTCATGCATAGAATCTCTCATTTCATGGTGTACTTGCATGGGCACAACTAGGTCAATCTGAGGGCCTTCATCACACACCTTTGCACTCCATGATTAGGGAGCTATGAGTCGATATTTGAGGCCTCATTCTTGATCAACCTTGGATGGAATGATTCATAGAAGTATGACACATTTTAAGCACACATTTTTGGCACCCGCCGTGGGGCAGATCTAGCTCCATTTCCATTATTTTCTTGTAAATCTGATTTTTTCGTCCGTACGGCTCTGTGACAAAAATTCGCGTGACATTTTTCTTAAAATGGTGCGAGGTTTTGCCAGTCTGTGCAAAATTTTGCACGATACGCAGAGTTTCATCGCACGGCTCTGTGCAAATTTTTGCGCGAACTCTAACACCAGGCAGTCATCTGACATTATTTACTGTTTTCTGCATTTTTTTGCTGTCTTTGTGTTTCTTTGCGCGATATTCTGTGAATCTTTATGTGACACTTTGTGAATCTTCGTGTGACACTCTGAGAATCTTCACGCGATATTTCACACCAGAGATCTAATTTTTATGGCTATATTTTATATCTTTGATCTCTAACCACTAATGTTTACTGTTTCTGGTGGTTTCTAATTTGATGTCACTGTTGTTGATTTGGCATTGCGTGGATAAACAAAAAAATGTTCATGTTGCATTGGACTTGAGGTATTTTGTTGCATCTCTATAAAATTTGGATTTTGGAAATAAAAATGAACCTCCCATGTGTTTAGCTTGAGTGTTTTCTTGCTTTCATAGATCACATTTCCAATTGGTGCTATAAAATTTGTACCTAGATTTGCTTTCTTGCATATATGTTTCACATAGTAATTAGGCCCTATGGACACTATTTGTGGCAATCTTGAGAGAGTGGGCTTCATTCGCTTGTCTTACATGCGAAGCTCTTCTTGACGATAGATCCCCTTGTAGGTAGGGAAGGATTTTTTTTTTATCTCATTGATCAACTTGGTTTGAGCTTCAACTTTTGATGGTACTTTCTCTCTTTGGGGAGATTGGTGTCATTTTTTTTTGTGTGAACCTTGGGTGAGGTGATTTAAAATTAGTGGGTGAATTAATCTGTTTTCTATATTTGGGTGAGGTGAAGAGGCTAGAGGATTATGCTCTTTTCCCTTTTGGGAGAATCAGAAACTTGGAACCCTTGAATCTGAACTAAGTCCCCATGTGGTCCATATTGTGAGTCTTCCTTGTTAGAGAGGGTTAACCGTAATGGACACTCCCTTTATTGGGTAAACCACGTGGATGGAACCTCAAGCAGTAATAGCCATTTTTGCCATGGTAGCAACAACCACTATATAAATGTCCTTGTGGAAGAAATCTCCACGGGTGTAGTTTCTTGTTGGGTTGTTAGATCTCCTCAACAACTCTTAATTGATTAAATTCTCAGACTGTGTCAAAACCTCGGTGTGCTGGGATTGGATTTCACCCACTTGAGATTGCAAAAGTTGCAGAGTCAAACCATTACTACAAACCATAGTGTAACCAACTTTTTATTCTCTAGGACTATGTGCATGATTGGAAAACATTTTGAGAACATACACAAGTAGAATTTAAGGGAGTAGAAATACTATGTCACTATTCTTGATCATGCGCAAGGTTGCTTTGTCCCTTGCTCATTGTTTGAAGACATTTGCTTGAACTACCTAATTGCTTTCTTGTGTGCCTGATTCACGAGAAAAATATGTTAATGCATCTAGTTGGTTATTTAAAATGAACAAAAACTGAGTTCCGTGTCCTTCCCTCGCGTGAGAAAACTATTTCTTCGCGTGGCTCACTGCATTTTTTCACGCGATACTGTGAGAATCATTGTGTGATATTCTGCCAACTTGGTGTCAATTTTCTGTTATCCTGTTACACTAGTCTAGTGTTTACTCATGCCATATCTACAAAAATTCATGCAAACCTATGAGAATCCTTGCGTGAGAAAGTATTTTGTCGCACGAATCTGTCCTTTGTTACTATACCAGCAAGCCGTTTTCTATCAATTTTGAGCTTGCTTAGCCTGCTGTCCTATCATTTTCCCATTTCCTTGGTCGATCCAGGTCAGATTAGGTAACTTACCCCACTGTTAGAAGCTTGTTTAGCTTTGGATTCTTTCATTTTGACATCTTGAATTAGCAATCTCTGATTTCACAAGTGACCTTTCTTGGAGTTGGTAAGACAGAAACCGTCCTTGTTGAAAAGATAAACCTTTAGATTCATTGATAACACACTTGGAGATTTTTGGTAATCTCTTGTCCATTCACTTTCATATATTCAAATTCAATCAATATAACTTGGGTAAGATCATCCTCCTGATCCATATGTGCTAGGATCCTTATCCGAAACGTGGGCACCTCTGTGACAGTGTTGGCTTACGCCTCTTGTAAATTCTATCTCATCACCTCTCTTTTGGACAAGTTAATGCCTTTACTATCCTAGTTTGATACCAACACTTCTTAGGGTCATCCTATCAGCTTGTACCTTTTCTTTCATTCTAGTTATAACAAGATATCAAGTAAATTAAGGAAAATGACCTCAGGTGGTCTTCAACCAACTACCCTTAGTACAAACTCACCAAAAACATAAGGGAAAAGAACCTATATTTGATCATCACCTAGGAACAACTCAAAAATTTGGTTTGATTCCAAGAGTCACCTTAGTGAGTTGGGTACCCCCTTAGCATCTTCTCACTCTTCTATGGATATGAGTTACACAATGACTCGATGAGAGAGAGAAGACATGGTTAAACGTCTTGATGACATATTTGCAAAGAATAGAGATGATATTTCATTTGGTGGCTCCTCTCCTAACAGTCAACCAATCTCACTTGTTATCTCAACAAGATATCTAGAAGCACATCTAAGGACTAAGAGAGAGAGAGAGGTAAAAGGAAAGCTTATGAAGATGAGTTATCACAACATGAAAACCAAGGAGATGAACTTTATGACACTCATATCAATGCAACCTATACCAAAAACTTGTTTCAAAATTCAAGATCAAGTTCACCACTCAAGAAATATGCAACATACATGAGTGAAATACTTAAGAGAATTGAGCATGAAAATAAAGCTTTCCTAGATGAACAAGTTTGTAAGGAAGAACAGATCAAACTCCTAGAGTTGGAGAGGAAAACATTGTTGGATATAGAAAAGAAAGCCTCCCAAGAAGAGCAAGATAGGCTCTTGGCTCAACAACTCAATGAACAATTCAATAACATGCATGCTAGTGGTGGAAGCAGCTGTCTTCCATCCACTCCTCCAAGATCTTCACAAAGTAGAAGAAATTTGAGAACACCCTCAAGATCTCCTATCCCTAGAGGAAGAAGGGCTTCTAGACATGGTCATTATAGGAGACGAACACCTCCTAGGAACTCAAGGCAACCTTCACAACATGCTCATCATGGTTCATATTATGGGGTTAATAGCTCAAATTTTGACTCTAGCTCCCAAGACTTATGAAAATGCAACAAGAACCACTTTTCCAACAGTATGTGGAGAAATATTTAGGGCAAAACAAAGATAATTTCCTAGAGAGTTTGATAAACAAGGGTGCTAGAGTCCCTTACAACTTTTATGTGGACAAAAAGATTAAGAAGCAAGGGCCATCTCAAGAGGAAGAACTGAAGGAACTTAAGAGCATGGTGGCAAAGATGATGGAACCTAAGAATTCATTTTCACTGGATTCAATTCATCCTAATCCTTTTGATAAGAGTGTTGAAATGAAAGAGTTCCCTAGAAAGGTTGAAATTCCTCAATATTACAAATATGATGGCAATGGAGATCCACATGATCATGTGCACCAGTTTTATACCACAAATTTTGAGTTCCACCAAGAAGACTTGTATCTTATGAGATTATTCCCAAGGAGTCTTGAAGGTCAAGCAATGGAATGGTTTACCAACATAACTCCTCCCATCAAGACTTTAAAAGAGCTTGTTCTTAGATTTGTTCAACACTTTGCATACAATCTTTCAAGATCAGTCACTATGTTGGACTTATGAAATTTAAAACAAAGTCAAGGGGAATCGTTTGTTACTTTCTTGAAAAGGTGGAGACGACAGTGCTCTTGATATTCTAGAACCATTCCAGAAAATGAAAAGATTGATATCCTTGTTAGCAATTTGGTTCCTGAAATGCGGTATGAAGTTAGAAAAATGGTTTTTGATTCCTTTGATACCATGGTTGAAACCGCATGTAGGATTGAATATGTTTTAAAAGAGCAAGGTATCTTGACCAAACATGGAAACAACAACAACAATGGTAAAAATTATAACAACTCTAACAAGGATAAATGGAATAATTCACAATGGAATAAGAACAAACAAGTGGTTAATGATGGAGTGGTGGAAACCTCCAAACACAAGGATCAAAATGTACTTCATTTGTCTAGTGCTGTTCAAGCTATGAAGCTCAACACATCTAATCAACATGAGAATAAGCCAAGATACCAAGATAAGCCTACGAGAGAAAGACATCAATTTTCAAAACTTGGTGATTCATATGAGGATATTTTGAAGACGCTCATTGCCAAAAATCTTGCACATCCTAAAGATCCTGTGAAATTTCATATACTTGATGTTAAGCTGCATTGGTGGGATGAGAAGGCCTTTTGCATATTTCACAATGGCATTGGAAATAACATTGAAAACTACTACAAACTCAAGCATATTATTCAAGATCTCATTGAGAATGGAAAGCTTATGGTAGATGGATTGAACACTAATGCCGATCATAAGGCATTAAAGGAACCTTTACCCAAGTATGAGAAGGGGGAAACCTCTAAAGTTAAGAATGGCAAAGCGGAGATCAACTACACTTACACAGATGCGGAGAATACTATCAACATGCTTGAATTTGTAGAAGAGAATGTCAATATGATGAAGGGTAGAGATCCATATGATTATGATCTAGATGTAGAATCTCCTCCTGTCTTTGATGAAGAACCTGTTGTGGTGCTAAGGGGTCCCAACTCTAGAGCGTCATCCCAAAATCTTAATGCTGTCACAAGAAGTCAAGGCCCCGTTGTCATTAGAGGACCCAATTCGAGTCAATCAAGTAAACCAAAGAAAGTGGCACCCAAGAATGTCACCTTAAAGACAACAGTCAATCCTAAGTCAAGTTATAGCCTTATTGATCAGTTACAAAGAACCCCCACTCAGATTTCAATCTTTGAGCTTTTAGAGTTGTCTCCAAGACACAAGCAAGTCCTTGTGGATGCTTTGCACGTAGCGAACGTCCCCAACAACTTAGATGTCAATCAATTCTAGAACATGGTTAATCACATTGCTATCCCTCATTACCTTACCTTTTCAGAGGAAGATGATAAAGCTTTGAGAAACCCACATGATCTTGCCCTTCATATTGAAGTAATGATCCATAAAAACCGTGTTAGGTGTGTGTTGATACATGGGGGTGCTAGGATAAATATTTATTCATTTAGTTTGTTGAAAGAGTTGGGTTATTCTAAAAAAGTTATAGAGACAAGGAAAAGTATTACCATCAAAGCCTATGATGAGGTAGAAAGAAGTTCCAAGGGGTTGGCCATCCTTCCTGTTAGGATTGGCCCTGTTGAAAAGGATATCTTATTCCAAATAGTTTATGTTGGACCCCTTGCGTATAATATTTTGCTTGGTAGACCGTGGATTCATGATATGCAAGAAGTTCCATCTACCTATCATCAATGTGTTAAGTTCCCCTACAATGGAACATAGGTTTGCATACCTGGGGTTAACAGTTTATCTGTTAACTCAATTTCAGCAGGGGCTCATGTTCCCCTCAATAGAGAAGCAGAAGATTTTGATGCAACCTTAGCTGAATGTAAAGACAAGCTTAAGTCAATAGACCTTGGCATGGGGGGTATCAACTCAACTCCCTCACAACAATGTTAGTCTCTCCTTGGTCTTATGGAAAACCTTCACAAGAAAATAAACCTTCTTCTTTAGCTATGACATTATTTGGCACGTTTGTAGAGTCATCAGTGCCTATCCAAGATGAGAAAGAAGAGACATTTGTTAGAGACTAGATCTATAGAGAATAAAAATACAAGCATAATGAGAACTTCTCTCCCTCTTCTAAGGCATATGGAAGAGGGTATACTTTCCTCAAGAAGATGGGATATCCTAGACATGGCCCTCTTAGTCATAGATTAGATGCTAGAGCCGAACCCCTTGAACATGCTCTTTTTAGACGTGAGTCTAAGTAGACAGTTGGCCTAGGATTTGAGAATTATAACAAGCACACTAATCCTATATTTGAGGCATTAGATAGTGATGATGAACTAGAATATGTTCCTAATTTGATAAATCATCAATACATGTGTGAAGATTGGGTCCCATCCACTAATCTCCTTTGGGGAGATTCCGATATTCCGGTCACTCATGCATCACTTGCAACTTTAGAACAAAATGAATCAGATATTGAAGATCCTAATAGAGAATGTCAGCGTAAGAATATTGCTCTTTTAATGTAAATAGAAGGTGTTACCTTTGATGAAATGAAACACTCCACATCAAGATGCCCAAAACCTTCATGGTGTAAGCATCCTAGTCGCAGTTCAGACAAGTTCACATGAGTATGAATGAGACTCCTTCTCAGAGTCTTCCACATGTGATAGAGATATTGATGTTATTCACACTTATAGTTCTCAACCCAAGGTAGCTAATGAGTCACATGTAGGATTAGAGGATTTGAAACCATGTGTTGCCTTAGTGGATGATTCTTCACTTGTTAGGATGAATCCTGATTTGGGTAGCTTAGAAGGATACTTGACAGATTCTGACTCTTCAGTCACCAATGATAATATCATTCATATTTATAACCTTGAACCAGTTTTTGACTTGACTCTTGTTCATCCTGACCTCATTGATTGGTCCCAACGCTATCAAGAACTTGAGATTTTAACATTCCAAAATGATTATGAGATAGCCTGTTACCTAAATGCCCTTGAACCTGTAGTCTCTTCCACCAGTGACCTGACTAACAACATGATAGAGCCAGACATCAAGTACCTTAGTCACAAGATAAAAAGAAAAGAAAATCAAAAGAATAGGAGTTCTGATGGTGAAAACTACTGTGTGGTAGTGTTAGAACCAAAAAAAGTAAAAAGAAATGACGTATCCAAGGGTGAAAACCTCTCTCAGGCGCTTAAGGATGAGGTACTTGATTGTATCCCTTGCTACTTTCAAGATTGATCTTCAGTGCTTATTGAACCAACACAAGTAGTCAATTTGGGTACAGATGAGGCTCCACAAATAGTACACTTGGCCGAGTCCTTGTCACCTCGAGAAAAAGAAGCTTACACTCAGTTCTTACTGTTAGAGTAATCTTTAGTAATTACTCTTTTGTGCTTAAGTTTCACTTATGCAGTTTCTATTTCTTAGTAGTTTCCCTTTTAGGGTTTCGGTATCCTTTATAAGGATTCACCACTTTGTAATTCATAAGGAGATTGTAATTCATTTTCATTGTTGAATATAGAAGATTATTTCTGTCAACATGTTTTTGCAGTCTCTGGCCTATTGGCTTCCATAGCTCTCTTTCTCTCTTCTGTCTTCATTCTTGTAGCAGTCTTTGCATGCAAGTGTTCTTGGGAAGATTTGCAGTTCATCAAATCTAACATGGTATCAGAGCTTTCCTGCTGGTGGCTGTTTGAGTTTCTTGTGAAGCGTTCGAGGGTTTGAAGATCGCCAGGCTTTTTCTGGCATTTTTGTGTGGATTTACGGGGGACCTCTATTTCTGGTCACTTTGGACCCAAACAGATACTACCATTGCATCCAGAAGGCCCAAAAACCCCAGAATCCATATAAAGTTTGTCCATTTTGGACACCGGGGCATCAGGCAAATTTTTTAGGCCTCCTACGGGCCGTACGGACACGAGAATCGAGGCAACAGTCATAAAAATTTCAAAAAAAATCACTTTTCTTGCGCAGGTGGGCGTGCCACCACCGTGCCACCCACGCTCCGCTCTGTTTCCACCAAGCTACTGCTCAGCAGCCCGCGCCGCCTCCCACCACCGCGCGCTGTTTTAACCGGCCCCCTGGCTGCTCCGCCTCCGCCGGCCCTCCGCCGGCCCCTGCGCCGCTGACATCGCCGCCCCGGCGGCCCCCACTGCCTGTCAACTCTGTGCCTCCTAGCTTTTCTGTCAGCGCTCCGCCCGGCCCCACGGCCCGCCGCTCCGCCGGCTTCATGCGCCGCTCCGCCGGGTTTTTACCTCCCCGCCGCCGCTCATAGGGTTGCGCATTTTTGGTTAGCCCCCGCGGGATATTTTTTTAAAGCGGGTGGTCACATGTGTGACCCGGGGCTTATGCCCAGCCCCCTGAGTGCGCATGCGCCCAGGGGCCGGCCTTTTTTTAGCCCCAGGGGCTTATTTTTTTCTCTGAGGCCCTTTTTGACCCTACCTGTCTGTTTTCGCTCTACAGGGAGCATACGGGGGTATTTTTCTAACTTCCATATACCGTCGGAAAGATCTTTCCGAGAAATTTCTGATGGTGGAGGTTAGGATTTTTGGTTCCACCTTTTAAATAGCTTTTTTTTCTGTTTAAGTCTGATGTCTCTTTTTGCCTTCCGGGAGTCATATCTGGCTCATCCGGACTCCTTTTTCAGAAAATGAGATATCGTTAGAAAGATGGTTCAGTGTGATTTTCAGTGGCAGAGCTTATTTTTCTAGATTCTACTCTGAGTTTTTATTCCTCCGCTTTTGGCAGTTTATGCCCTCTGGTGGAGTGCTTGGTTCTATAGGTCCTAGGAGCTCTTTTTCTGAGTTCATAGCTCACTCTTCTTTCTGACATCTGAGCTTGCATGCTCCTTCTGTAGCATTTTTGTTCTATAAATGCACTGAGATAAAGTGCCTACTTCTGCATTCTTGGATCTTGTACACCTTGTTCGGTTGATGTACTCGCACTGTGTTATAAAGTGCCATGGGGGGATTATGATGTATTTTCCGCTTTAGGCGCATCCACTTTTGTCAAGTGAGCATACCTTCCATGACATTAGCCCATGTTGCATGTCTATGACACTGCCCTTTATCCTGTGTGTGTGCTTCTGTTGCACTGTTGGTGTTCCTGGTTCTTCTTCTGCAGTTGTTTCTGGCATCGCATTTCAGTGTTCCTGTCACCTCTCCCGGTTTAGCATTATGGG